>JAAXYX010001901.1:0-19993 GCA_036851915.1 Ptenothrix huangshanensis | reverse complement strand
AATTATGTAATTGTATATGTTTAAGTAGGCATGTATTAAGAATATCAACTAACTAGACAGCAATGCTTTAGTACATACCACTACCGTTTGCTCTTTTGTTTCTCTTCCAATTTGTGTTTGAGGAATCAACTTTCAGGTTGCAGTAGAAATTCGAAGTAAAATGAAAAAAAAATGAAGGCACTCAGTTACCTACCTACCTACCTATGTTATTTATGCAGATGGATGACTATTTAGTAAAGGTAGACAAAGCAGTTGACGTTGATATGAAAGAGTAAAGAGCCAAAGAGAAAGAGAGAGATGGTTGTTGGCCGTAGGCTGGGTGAACAGAAATGTGGAAACAGGAGTGTTGAAGACAACTTACGCGTTGACAT
The DNA here is from genome assembly GCA_036851915.1 of Ptenothrix huangshanensis. NCBI lineage: Eukaryota > Metazoa > Arthropoda > Collembola > Symphypleona > Dicyrtomidae > Ptenothrix > Ptenothrix huangshanensis. Next base: position 19,622 of record JAAXYX010001901.1, on the reverse strand, counting down.
GACATTCAGATGGAATGCTTGACTTGGGTACTAATACTAATAGCAGTAGACATGGAGATATGTGCATGTATCTGTATCTGTATATTCCTACCTATGTAGTGTAAAAATATTAGTGGTATATATCTTCTACCTTCCTAAGTATAGTTGATAAAGTAGAGTATTTAAAAGGAAGGGTTGAAGGCTGAATGTTGACGGAGTGTGGATGTGGATGCGGGATGAGATGCGGATGAGATGTTAGATGTTGTTTAGGATATTTTCCTACCGAATACTTTGAACTGCCTTGTCTGATGATCGTGAGCTGGTAATATGTTATCTCGTAATGTAATGTACCTATGTATGTATTTCAACAGAGAGCAACGGAATACGAGCCAAAGGGAAAGACAAGGGCACAAGCTATTGCTAGTAAAATAGTAATCTAGTCGAAAGACACCTAGACTGTGTGTAAACAAATACCTCCCGCGTGGTGTGTCGCTCTTTATCCTCCATTTTAATGGTCTGCTCCCATAATTATTTGTAGACATTGCATTCCACACCGTTCCTTCATGAGATTATTCCTGATGGTGTTGTTGTTCCTTCTTCCTCACGTTGACAATGCAGTCTGCCTCGTATCTGTACCTATGCAGTGCGTAGGAGAACGTATCTACGTACATGCAAGGGTAGTAATAATGTTCTATCTTTCTACTTCTTTTTCTGTGTACATGTGTAAACTCATACTCAAAAGCTGCATTTCACTGATGGCTGGTGAGACAGGGAAGTTGAGATGATGAACCGACGAATAACGAATATAATAGCTGAGAATCTACAAAGCAATGTGGCCTGGCCTGGAATCGCCTGCATCTGACACGACCATGGCATGACATGGCTTCACGTAAAGATGCACAAAGTAAGTGTAGCTGGATTACTGGATCTCATTCATGAAGATCGTGATATAATTTTATTCCCAGGTAATACGTGTTTGTCAAGCTGAACCGAACCAAGCCAAAGGTTCGGTGGTGGGATGTGGGATAGAGAGCCAAAGCAAAAGCAGGAGAGGAGTAGGGAAGGGTTCACGTCCTCGGATATTTGCTTGTTGGCCGTGTGTGATGTTTCGCGTTCAGCTACGTTAGTTTGAAAGACGAATATTTGTCTGGAGAATCTCTCTCTCTCTCTCTCCGTGCAATGCATTGTATTGTACTTGTAGTGATTGTAGTCTTGTTCTGGTCTGGTGGTAGGTGAAGCGTAGTTAGCCATTGTACTCTGATATAATGACAGTGCATTGTATGCGTAAATAACGTTAGTTTCGTGTGTAAATAAGAGTGTGGATTCATTTGAAAGAGGAAGATGTTGTTGATGTGCATGCATATCTTACTTAATTCTGTTTTATGAGGTTAGTTGTTAGTTTTGGAGTATGAGGGCATATAGATGTGGATGCAGATAATATTGGTTATGTAAGTACCTACTCCGACTGTTCCAGTTTAGGTTTCAATGGAAACTACCTATACATATAATCGACTGGAAGATGTGACCACAGACCCACAGTCATGTCATACGCATTCTGGATCCGGATAGAATCGAGAATGTTGGTTTGCTGGGTTTGGTAAAGTGTTGGTGACGAATACGAGTGGGAATAATGGTTGTCGTGTCATGACTTGAGTACAAAATAGAAAAGGAGCCAACAATATGATATAATTTATTTTCCGTGTTGTTTACAAGGAGCTTGGAGCATGAGCTCTTTAGTAGCTCTAAAGTGTAGGCAGAGTGTGTAGTAGTTTAAAGTTAAAGTATCGAGTGGAGTGAGATGGGAAAGGAGAACGAGATTAAGGAGACGGAGACGGAGAACTCTCAACCAACATCAGTTGAGTACACCGGTAGGTGTAGGTATCCATCCGCAGATGATGGAGAGATAGACGTGAGTATTGTAAGTAGAATGTAAGTAGTTGGAAAGGTGCATGATTCTGCTGTTGCTGTTCCTGTTCAGATGATGTTTAGATGTTAGATCTGGATTGGGATGTGAAAGGTATCATGGTTGAATTGTTTTCAGTCTACCCAGGTAGCACACAGTTGAATCTGAAATTTGATACAAGTTGGTGCGTGTAGGTATATTATTTTACAGCGAATTAGTAGGAGTATCTATATAGGCTTATATCTTGACTAGAGTCTTGAGCCTTGTCTTGTTCTTCAGTTCTTGGTTTTGCTCTTGAGTTGAGTTATATGCCTCTGCCTGTAGCTGACATGACGACTCTTAACTCAAACTCGTGTTTTCCCGTCGTCTTTGTGAACCGTGTCGTCTTCCTCTTCACATTGTGTCGTCGTCGCTGTATTTATTTATGTTTTTTTCTTATTTTTCCCTCTTCTAAAAAATTCAGGCAGAAGTTTCAGTTTATAGGACTATATAGAGACGGTGAGACTGACGAAATAGCGTTGTAAAAAAAGTCACCTATATGTAATTATATGTATAGTACACTGCCAAAACTGGACAGTCTTAAAATAAGAAAAAACGTATCTTAACTGATCATTATAATTATAAAGGATGCGCATGGAGTACATTTAAAACGCAGCTATGATTGCAAACAATGAGATACATTTTAAGCGACTTTTAGATGGATTCTAAATGTGTTTACATATAAATATATAAAATAGAATTGACTTTTTGACATTTTGTGTGCATCAGTTTTTACAGTGTAGGCACCACTCTAGCTTACATCACATGTTACCTCTAGCTCTTGTAGATATGTAGGTATGTACCTCCTTGACTTTCGTAATTTTGTAGCAACTGTATAATTAGATGTCTAAATTATATTCTTCTCAGAATTACTTTCGTATACTACAATAATAAATAAATGTGCGTTATTACTCCCGAAAGTTATGGTTACCAGCGCCCAGTGCATTGGTCCAGCGCTAGATGAGTGCTGTTGCTGTCATACTATTGCTAGCGGGGCAGATACTTAAAACAATACTTGCTGGTTGTACGGCGAGTAGGTTGGGTGACAATCACCATATATTGTGAAAGATATCTATTTTCATTATTTGATATTATATTCCGCCGGCACTCAAAAGGTACTTTTATACTCTTTTATCATACCTCGAGGTGCTCATATTCTCTTTTAGTTTAAAAACTTGAAGCAGCTCACAAGGATCTGGTGAAAGAGCATTAAAATGATTTTAAAATGATGAAAAAATAAAAATAAGCCATGGAAGGCACGATGGTACTAAAACAGCTATTAGACTACGGAACTATGGACCATGGAACGTTGCTTTGGCAGGCAGATAGGTATGTATATACATAGGGAGGTAGGCATTATCCGTATCCGTATTATGCATGACTCGTGAGTGTGCTTCTGACGGTGGTGATGGTACTGTTGACGGAGACGTAGACGACGAAGGAGCAGACCAAGTATATTAGTACATAGAAGAAGACGAAGGAGTGCGGGGAGTCCTGTCTTCAAATGTTAATGTTGAAAATGAATTTTCTCTCCATGTTGCTCCCCGTTGGATAGTTGGGTTTCATCATTCCATCATGAGAACTATAATAGATCATCAAAATTCGTGCACACGCTTTTTAACTTTTCAAGTTTCATCTCGTTCCACTCTGAAAATCTAAATCTAAAAACCATGTCGGGATAATAACCTCTATTTACAGTATTACAGTAAAGTAAAAAAAATTGTATTATCCATGCCATCATCATTACTATTGCTGTTGCTGTTGCTGTTGCTGTTACTGTTGCTAGTGCCGTTTCCATTGCCTTTGCCTTTGCCTTTGCCTTTGCGATTGCCGTACCGGGGAATGTAGGCAGGTAGGCATTTGTGTGAAGGTACTGCAATGGCAAGTGGACGTGTTTAGTTGTAAAAAGAAGTGGGCTTTACCTGCACGGCACGGTTGACGATAGAATTAGGATCAGGATGCATATAATAATCATATGTATAATCAAATCAATATATAATATCTTTATGTAGGTATGTATACATGTATACAGGTATTATTGTTTTAATGAGAGTCAAACTTGTAAATAAAAATAGCTATGACATTACTTGGACTTGAATTTAACTGGCCGGAGCCAGAAGCTGAACCAGAACGAGAACCAGGAACAGCATCAGTGCCACAATACCAATACCAATGCCAATGCCAGCACATCATATCACGTGTCTTTATGCATGTCTTTTTATTTATTCATTATCATTATCTATTCCAGATGCGAGACAGACTTATATACGGGCAAGCCCAGCCAGATTTTATTTATAGGTGTATAGGTAGGTATATATGTATGTACATGGCTGTGTTGGCTTTCGTTGTACCTACCTGCTATGCAGCATTTTAGTGGTGACTGCCTCTTAAACATCTTTGTCGCTCCTCTCGTACAAATGTTTCATTAACTTACAAAGACGGGCATGACGGTAAGAGGCGGACAGTGGTGAGGATATCTAGAGCAGTTTTTAGATAAGATGGTGTGCAATTTGTTTTTCTCGACAGTTCTTGTCTTCCCGTAGTATGCATATAGATGTGGCTGCGCCACAGAGACTGGGTTGTTATAGGTACTGTGTGTTGTGTGACTGTACCGTGTGAGAGATGAGATGATGCGTATTCATGAATCATGACAAGTATATGTAGGAATAAATATGGAATATAGATCGTATTGAAATGAGTGGTGGGAGAAGGCTCATATTTCTACTTCTAATTAGGTACAGAAAACTGTTTGGTTTGGAAGTTGGAAGTATTGCTATTACAATTGCCATTAGGAGTCGTATTAGGATGAGTATTACATGCGTAAGGTAAATCGTTTGCGTTTTGTTAAGCAAGGGAAGTGGAGTCGAAGAGAAGCGAAAGTCAGTCTGAAGTCATTTGTTTCAGAATCTTCAATTCTGACAGACACGACGTTGTTGTAGTGAACAACTGGACGAGCGGCTGTTGGCTCACTGATTAATATTGTGAAGTTGATTCTGTAGCTCTTAACTTTGTAAGTTTTTTGATTATTCTATGGCATTATTTCCAGTGTCTGTTCAAATTCACTGGCATTTCTCAATTTATTACTTGATTTTCAAAGGAGAGTACCTATGCTAAGGTTGTCTTGTGGTTGGACATGTTGGTCATATTTCATTCCTCCTTGTTTGAGTTGGGGATGCATGGAGAAGTTGGTGCTAGTAAATACCTAGTAAAAGGAATATTTTTTATGACCATGTAAATAGCCTATGTTGTTTTTCCATTAGTTTTTTCCTATTATTTTGGTTTGTTGTTGTTGTTGTTGTTGTTGTGATTGTTGTTGTGGGTGAAAGGTATGAAAAAATTCTTGTATTATGATTCTGGGTGCAGTGGATTTATATTCGTACTCGTATTCTGTTTTTTAATAACCACGACAATAGTGTCGTAGTTGTAGTCGTAGCCGGAGTGCAGTGCGTGCGTATCAATTTAAATATGTAATAAAAACAGACAATAAAATACTATACAGCTCAATACTGCGAACAACAACACAATCCAGCTTTGTACAGTGCAGTGCAACACAATGCAAATGTATGCACTGCAGTTTACCTACGAACCTACCCATGCATTCCTGTAGCTACAGATACACAAATTTCATCTCTGTGACTGTTGCTCTCGGGTTTGTTGGCGCTGTTACTTTGATAAGGGGCTGGTACTGGTAATAGTGCTGGCTCTGGTTCTGGTTCTGGTTCTGGTTCTGGTTCTGGTTCTGGTTGTGAGTTTGTGAAATGAAAAATGCGGTGTAGAGAGCAGACCAAAATGTGTTGTTTTGTTCGGATTGTTGAAGAGACGAACGGGGAAAAAACGGAAAAATAAAAAGTTGTGATGGTGCTTATTTGTGTCGAGAGTGTGAGTGGTTTTCCAAAAAAGTGGATCCTTATAATATAATAAGAGTACAACAGAATATAATTTAATACTAGATTGTATTCAAATATTGTTGTCGTTGTGTATTTATAGTGAAGGTGGCATTATACCGTATCGTACTTGTCGACCTGGGGTTGAAGAGAGTAATTGTGTTGAAAGGCTTGGTATGGTTTGGTTTAGATTGCTTTGCTTTTGGTTTCACTTTACATCTCTGCATATTTTAAAAGTGAGTTAGTGAGGCAGCCAGCAGGAGACTTGATGTAGAATATGAGACTAAGGCGAAGGGTGGAGGCAAATATGCTTTTTATACACAATCACACTACGCTGCGCTGCAACGCTCTGCTCCTACCACCTCAATTCATGAATTCAAATTCTAAATCTTGCATTGTCAACTTCCACTCAAGCTTGAATTATGGTTGGAGTCTTTATACATGTGTTATTATACCTACCTGTTCATACCACGGTTCCATTTCAAATTTCATTATATTCCTCAGAATAAGAAATACCTAACGAAGTAGGCAAGTCTTAGTAGGCAGGAAGCACAGGGAAAATTCGAATTCGAATTCGAATTTGGTCGAGGTATTACGTTTAAGTTATTTATATTTCTGTGAACAGATTTTGTATTGTGTGTGCATACGCACTCGAGATTTCTGGTATAACCTATTCAATGTAGGTATATTGGAAGATCTAAAATTTCAAATTTAGGATTTTCTTTCTATGGAACTAAGCAAGTATGAGATTGAGATTATTGTGTTGACATAAAGTGTTGGTAGCAGTGGTTTTGATTTTGATTTGATTCTGAAACTTGGAATTCTTCGAGTTTACAAAAGTGGAATAGGACTTTAGAAGTCAATGGAAACCCTGTCGACAAAAGATTTCCTAATGGGTTACTATTCAGTTATAATTTGGTGATTGAAGATCCGTCGTCCGTGGAGTAAGTGGAATCTACGGTACCCTGATTTTGCTGTAAGAACCGTTTCACGATGGTAATTGTAAATAGAAGCTAAATAATGTGGGCTTAGACATTTATTGATTGTAATCATGCTCTGAATAGCTGGGATGAGATTCTCGTGAACATTTTGTTTCGTGTGCAAAATGTGACAGTCGCATTTTTTCATGTAACAAGAATATGCCACGTTTAGTTTAGTCACGTCATAAAAATGTGTGACGGTTTACCTCAAATTTAAAAATACAAGTACCTCCCTATGTATGCAAAGCTGTTATTAGAAGGTTTTAAACAAGGCTTCACAAATTGACAGACTTATGGAACAAAAATCTAGAATTTGTATTTACTCGACTTTGCAGACTATAAAAGATTTATCACCGGTCTCCAGGAATAGTGAGACTTTCTCTCCAAATATCTCCAGTATATGTATTCAGGAATGTCAGTCTAATAATTTTCTTGCAGATTGGTTGTCTTCGTTTCTACGCTAACAGTTAAAATAGGTATTCACATATGGTTTTTTAATCTTGGCAAGATTGTTTTTTAAGTGTGATTAGTACGTTTTTAATTTTTCAAGTTAACTCACCTAGCGCTTAAAACAACTTGTATGTATGTCACTATTCACTACTCAATTACATGTTGTGAGGCAAGCCATGTTTTTGATTTTGTTTGATGGAAACAATGACAACCTTGAAAAGAATGGGTTGCCTGTGGTGCTGACTTTTCACTAGCAGAAAATTCACATGAAAGAATAAATTAGTTGGATGGATCGCTGACTTTGAAATTTGTGAGGAAACTATAAAGTAGTCAGAGTCAGAGCAGAAAAGCCTGGTGGCAGAGCGTGGTGACGGTGATAGGGATGCTGCTAGTGCTGGTGGTGATGCGTATTCATTAAATTAGTTTGAAAAGTTGGTATTTGTGCTTGTATTTCATTTGATATAGTAGGCTGTCAAAGGGACAGAACAGGAATATTGAATAAAGAAAAGAAGATGCTTGTAATATTTAAAGCTTCTGGTGCTGGTTCTGGTTGTGGTGGCAGTGGCTGTGGCGGTGCTGTTGCAGACATGCATACATAGGAGGGAAGTGGTGGGTGACTGGCTCGACTGACACTCACTCACTCACTCTTCTCCATTGCTCTGTCTACAGGCGTTTAGATTCAAATTAAATTGTTGAATTGGAATGAAAATTTAATTTAGCTTTGCGCGTTAAAAAATCTAATTTATTTAGTTTGGAAGAAGGATTTGATTTTAATTGAGGCAAAGCTAAGGCAAAGGCAAAGGCAAGGAAAACAAGGAAAAGTGAAGTCATGAAGTCTAGATGTGTGGAATCGACTGTGCAGCTCATCATGAGCATAATTAGGAGAAGTATGCTCAGAAAGAAGAAAATGGTACGGCGAAGAGGAAAAGATTTTATTCTTGCAAATGAGAGCCGTGTCGTGAATGAGTCAGCGAGTGCAGTATCAAATGCAGGATGCAGTAGTTGGTACGTTGAGGAATTGCATACCTAGAGATATGCAATTTCGTGATATTCCTTCCATGTACTGAGTAGAGTTCAGACTGAGATTTATAAACTCGTTAAAGTTGCTATGCTTATCCTATTGCAGTTTGCTGTTGTTGCTCCCTTACCATTTGCATAACTAGATGAAGTCCATTCTTTTGTGGGAGATACTACTATTGCGGCTGGCTTGTCGAGGAGTAGAGATTAGGGTCGTTGATAGTTTGCTCTTGCTGTTTTCTTTCCATGTTTTTCGGAGGGAATGGGAAAAAAGGGAAAGAGACATTGTTCAAGCTTGTTGTATTTGTATTTTAGAGGAAACTACACATTTAACGATTACCGTAGAGTAGAGTACAAGATTCGTTTGTGAGTGTAGCTGTAGAGATGAGGTAGAATAACACGAAGAGAGGAAATACAGGGTAGGATTGATGGAGCCATTGCCATTGGGATGTCATGCAATGAATGTAGTGGAATTTGTCGACTTTTATTTTATTCCGACAAATTATGGCTGATGGACTCCCTCAGATCCGCAGATTGCACGCCAAATATCAATGACCGTGTATGTATAAAGTCCGTTGGAGTTGGAATAGGAAGTTTCGTTGGTGATCCTTCCTACAAAGTGTGCAGTGTTGATGTTGACGTTGTTGAGCAAGACGAGGTAAAGTCATGTACTTGCGTAGAGTCGTTACTTAGTCCAATGGAATTGCTTATTGCCTCCTTGTCAAAGCGAAAAAGTCTAAACCCTGTAATTTATTTTGGCAACTTATTCTTTTCGATGCAATATGAATTTCGAATGTTTTTCCAACTTGTGTCCTACAGCCAAGTTTTCCTAGTCTGGTTCGTGTTCTGGTAGTGCTCGGATTCTTTCGGATTTCCATTCTTATTCGTTTTCTATATCCTTAATATGATGAGAAGTTTGTATATGAACTTGTCTGACAAATATAAGTACTTTTATCATGACGATACTTGCATTATATCTACCGCACTTTATATCCTTATAATATAGATATTTACATTGATGGGTATGTGCATATGATTCGTTGATAGTGGTAATTGAGAGCCTTATGAGAAGTTAGAGAGAATAGATATAGAATATGTATACTACTGCGATGATTATTATTATTGCGGGTTTTCTTTCACTTTTTTCAGTCCAAGTCATGCTTTTTTGTCGAAATAGAGGAACCACAAAGGCAAAAAAAGAGCCGGGAGTAAATCTGGCATATACACAATATACGTACTTTATATATAGCATGGATATGGCTGTGGATGTGGACATGTGGATGCAGATAAAAAATGTATGTGTATGAGTGAACGAAAGAGTCTTGGCCATGGCCATGGCCATGGTCATGGCAGATTGTTAATGTTGGGTGCTTCGGGATGTAAAAAGAGAAGGAGGGAAAAGAATAGATTGTGAATTTGGCTTTTGGATTGATATATGGTGTGCATATCTAAGATTCTTAAGCCATCGTATATATTTATTGTGGGGATGGACGCGTGTGCCTCTCTCTCTCTCTCTCTTTTACTCTCGCTCTCTGTGACTGTCTGTTTGTCTGTGGGTCTGTCTAGCCATACCGGCTTTCCATTTCGTCTTCGACTTTCGGCAAAGAGAGTTGAAGAAGAGTTTGTTACTTTTTACAAAATTCCTGGAGTTGGAATGAATTCGGATTGAATGGAAACAGAGGAATAGATAGGAAGAGAAATAGGAAGAAGGGGCACACAGAAAGTGAGTGAGTGAGAGAGAGAGAGAGAGAGAGAGAGAGAGAGAGAGAGAGCGAGAGAGAAAGAGTGTTAGTTGGCGCCAGGGGGGCTGACTGGTTTTCGGGATCTCAAAGATACTTTCCGGGAATAGCTTCCGATCAGAGTATATGGCTGGTACAGTTGCACTTGGAGTTGGTGGAAGTAGGAGAAGCCAAAGCAAAGGCTAGGGCTGGAAGTAGAAGGAAGAAGATCATACAGACATATATATACATGCGGAGGTGCTTACGATGGCGTTGCATTGGTGTCTTGTTTTGCTCCTACTACACACATACTTTCTTGGATATATTTTGACTTGGACTCGACACATCTACTATTAGTCGGCGTAGAAAGTTCAAGTATTTTGGCTGTGGTAGTCAAAGATGAAATTCTTGTTTCGTATGTGGAGATGTGCCTATATCGCGGATGTGGCTGCATATGGCATTGCATGGCATTGCATTGCATGGCATGGCATGGCATGATGTAACTTGGCTTGACTGGAGATGGTGATGGTGATGGTAGTAGTTAGTTGAGACTGCTCAATGTTAAGTTCACAGCATCTCACATTGCATTGCATTGTGCACTGCTCCCCATCCTACAGTCTACAGTCCTTTCGTATCTTGCCAGGCCAAGGCAAGGCAAGGGAAGGCGAAGCAAAGCAAGTGAAACGAAGGCATGAAATGGAATGAAATGGAAGTATTGAGTAAGCAAGGAAAAAAGATAGAGATTGCATCCAGTTTGCACTCTTCCTGTCCGTAGCCATTCAATCCACCAGGAAAAGATATTCGATTCATAGGAGCATCATGCCTCTAGCTATCTGTCAAAATGGTCCAGGTCCGTGGTATGTAATTATAGATGTATTTATATATGTACATGCGTGTGAGTATACTTTGTATATAGTGCTCTGCCAAGCCAAGGTATGCCTGCATATATGTAGGCCACATTTATTTACTACCCGAGCATTCAGATTGAGCATGCAGCTCTTTCCTTCTCCTCAAGATTCTCGTTCTCACACGGAGGTTGTTGGGATTTTCGGATACATCTTCTGGAGCTACATTGAATGGTGATTCCATGCTGATATGTAGAAGCTAGCTTTGTTTTTACACCGTGTTCGGTATTTGTGTATGTGTTTGTAGGTCTGCATGGAGATACGTATAGTAGGTAGGTAGTTTAGCTAGTGTCATGCCGTGGTTGTTGCTTCGGCGTTTGGCGAGTGAGTGAGTGCGTATGATGATGATTTTCTTCCAGTTTCTCCTCTTCTTCCCTCCGCCTTGGCATTCAACTTTATGTTATTACTCGCTATTATCGTCCTTCTCTTGTTGTTTGACTCAAGACAAAAGTCTTAAAACTTGCTTCATTTCCCTCTGTTAAACATGCGTATGTATATGTAGGTGCTCTATACGTATTGAAAGGTGGGTATGCCGACTTACACGGTACCTACGGGACGACATGGTGATTTACGGCCGGTCAAGTCAAACAGTTTTCTCCACTCACCATACATACGCTATACTGCTGTGCATACTTATCACGTAGGTACATACATATGCCGTGTAGTGAGTGTAATGCAAAGCAATATAATGCAGTGCAATGAAATGAAATGCAATGACCAAGACCAGGACCAGTACCAGAACCAGTACCAGAACTAGAACCAGAACCAGAACCAGGCAGTCAGAAAGACGGGGAAGCCCAGTCCTGGTTTGATCTGACGAGAGTGGAAGACGAAAGGAAACCAAAGACACCGCTATTGAAATTAAATGGAGCTTTACCATTAATCATCCATTTTGTTGGAAGTTTGGAACTTCCATGTATGTAGCTAGTCTGACCATAAGTCAGGAAGACGGAAAAAGAACGAGAGCTCACTCACGTCGTCACGTTAGATCTTGGCATGTAGGTAGGTCCATTCATTCATACGTAAGTGGTTGATTGTGCTATTGCTGTTGCTATATTATTGCTGCTGTTGAGGAACCGGAGTCAAAGTCACTGCCAATGCTAATGCCATGCAATGCCAATGCCAAGCCAATGCTAAACTTTTCCATGAAGTGATCACGAAAATACTTTGGTCTCTTTCATCTAAACGATTTCCACAAGATAGGTTACTTCCCTTTTCTACTATTGAGACCTTTGCTATTATTATGTACTTAAGTGTTGAAGCTTAGTTATACTGTATACCGTAACCCTAAACGTCTATAGACTGTCTTTGGGTAGTTACATATTCTATGATTTTATTTTATTCACAAAGTGCTCACACTCATTGCTCCATTGATTCTAATGACTTTTTCACAAGTATCGCATTAAATAGTTGTAAACCTTTTTGTGTACCCTCACACAAGACTGGAAGAGGAAAGCGTTGAACATTTACTTTAACTACCTTCGCTACTAATTGTGGCTACAGCAGCAGGGCATCTGCGGTCGTTTAATGGAATATCGGCTCATAAAAAATAGATTGCCAGCCATGTGTTATTTGACGGAACAATTTAGAATTGTTACTACTCTCGTTTTTATGTCTGAACGCAATGCAATTTGTTGACTAGTCGTAGTCAATCTGTTGTTGGACAAATTTCCATGCAAACAACAACCAAGTTAGCAATTATTATTATGATTATTATTATTAGTGTACTTATTATTGGTTTTTCTGTTTCGTGAAGAAAAACAATTCTCTTAAGTATGTACTTCATATTATTATAATATCTTGATCAGAGATTGCGAAAAAAGGGAATTGACTGCGTCTTGGTTGGTGTTGGTGTTGGTGTGTAGGCATACAATGCAAAGGTATGAATGTTGAAATATCTGCAATAATGTTCATTCAATGCGATGTCAGTGGTACATAGATGGAATTATGTCATCGTATAAATAAATAACGATGTGGTATGCCTTATGGGACTGGCGGCAGGTACAGGTGGCAGACCATGCCACACTAACGATAAGCAAAGGCAAAGTGAAGCTAAACCAAACCAAAAAAATTACCATCTGACCGAATACCGATGTGTACTCCAATTACAAGCGTAATCTCGTCTGTATTCTACAGATGGATTGAAATGCATGCGTGTAACTTTGAGTTGATCCGTCCAGTGGTCCAATCTGTGAATCTGTGTTTTAGATACTTTGACTTGAAGTTTTTTCCTTGTTCCATTTGCCGTCTTGGTACTAGTTGTGTTGAGATTACAATGCCGTAAACACGATCACTCTGATAGACCAAGATTAAGATATATCCACACACGCTCCTTGGCCTTTTATGGCAAAAACAAAGTTATAGTCCCCATTTTATTCTGTTTAGAAAACGGACCCGGGTGGAAGCAACCAAAGCAAAGGAAAGGAAAATCTACAAAAAACTAAAACCGCAGCACACAAAAAACAGCGAACGGTATACATAAAATCCATGGTATACTTATATCCAGGCACCTGCAAACTAGAACAAGAGAAAGAGCTGCAGAGATTTGTTGTGGAAGTGGAAGTAGTGGTGGCAATAGTTAGCTGCTTGCTGTGGTGGTAGTTGTTTTGGTACATAGTAGTAGCTCGTACGGAAGTACAGGACCAGCAGGGCGGAGGCATTAGTACTTGCGTTTGGTCCGTACCACCACCACCAGTTTGTCGAGATAAAATAGGAAACGACGCGTTACCTGAAAAGATAAGAAGTTTATATTTATACGGAACGTGAAGGAACGTGTAGGTTCTATCACTAATAGTGTCGGATCTACCATAATGGCAAGTAATGTTCCAGTGTAGATCCCACCCTTGAAAGTAAAGCAGTTTTTTTCATTTTGTGGTTTTATAGTGAATGTCTCTAGATTTGTCGCTGTCGTTGTCGTCTTTGACGTTGACGCTCTTGTTGTTCTGGTGTGCTGTGTTACTTACATAGGTACATAACATTGTACCAAGTTCTCCTTTTCTGATCCTCACGTAGTTTGTGTTTCTACTTACGATCGACAATGGCAACGACAACGAAAGCTGGAACGACCATGACATACCCAGACCGAGACCGAGACCGAGACCGAGACTCTAGAACGAGAGCTGTGAACTAAAGCCTTACGACTCAGTCGTCATATTCAGAAGTCGTAAGGGAAGAAAGGAGAGCCAAGCCAAGCCAAGAGTTGTTTTCCTTGTTCCTATATATATTAGATATTTTCACAGTAGATTACACGCAAACTGTACTCGTGTACAGGATTAGGATACTAATCACATGTTTGAAATTTATATCGCACACCTAAGGTACACATGTCTTTATTTTCCCATTAGCCATACACACTTCCCGCCTGTTTTTCTCGTCGGGAATAATTACTCTCGCTCAGACTTGCAGAATAGTCCATTAAGCACAAGTTTAAAGTAGTTTATTCCAGTTTACAGTCTCCTACACCGAGTATTTAGTTTCCTTAGTAGCTTTCCATTGTCGGTTCAAGTCAGAGACTGGACTCTCGTTGTTCGAGTTGTGGCCTAACGCTGTCGTTGTAATTGAAATAAAAATTTTCCGAACATGTAAGTTTTTTGGACAGGAGCTCACAGCTCAATTTTCAGTTCTCATCGTTGGTTCTCAAAACGGAGTAGTATAGAAGCAACGAGTTCTGGAGAGGCTTGGGGGAAAAGCACAAAAAACTGCTTAAGGAGAGGCTGGAAATTGTGTGAGATTTATGGTTCATCGTTGGTTGCGTTCTTGTGTATTTAGAAGGTAGAAACAAGTAGTGGGAAGATTATTCTTCGAGTAACTCGTGTACCTACATGGAATAGTTCTACAGTTAGAATGACATTCCACATTCATTTATGTCTATTTGTACTTTGTATGCACCTTCCTANGATTTATGGTTCATCGTTGGTTGCGTTCTTGTGTATTTAGAAGGTAGAAACAAGTAGTGGGAAGATTATTCTTCGAGTAACTCGTGTACCTACATGGAATAGTTCTACAGTTAGAATGACATTCCACATTCATTTATGTCTATTTGTACTTTGTATGCACCTTCCTAAGTCACTCCGAGCAATCCTAAGGTAATAATAGGACGACGAATACAAAAGCTGTGGGCTGCTGTTGCTGTATAAAAACGTGTGTACCTGTTTATACAGTCTCTATATTGGACTGTATTACATTGTGTATAATAAAGTTGTACGATTGCCCATTACATAACAAACTTCTTGACTTCTTTTATGTGTGCGTGTACACTTGTGCTCTTCATTTAGCCATTTAACATTTATTAGTTGAGTTAGGTGTGGGTGAAAATTACTCGTAGTGGTAAATCTATGCCGTCAATTACAACACCATTGGAGCTCTGTGGTTGCTTTTAATTTTTGTTTGGAAATTCATTTCGCTTTACAGTGAGAGTCTCTAACAGAATAAGTGCCAATTGTAGATTTGGAATACGAATACGAATCCTTTTACTTTACGTTTTCGTCGTATGGAGCAAATTTTTCAGGTACCTACATACATACACCTATTGTCATTATCTATACAGAAAATAAATTGACGGAATAATTATACCCCTCGGGGTCCCGTGTAGTAAAATAGAATCCACGTAAGTAGTTACTATTGCAAAGTGTGCAATAAATTGAATTCGACTTGACTTGAATTCAATTGACTCGAATTGAACATGAGCAAAGGCGACACGACTGCGAATGATTTTGTCATTTTTGATTTGTTTTTGCTTGTGGTGTTTTTTGTCGGAAATTACCTAGGTAGAAAATTGGTGAGTGAGAGAGACCAATTTGAAGACATAACACATAAGCGGAGGGTGACTGTGGCTGTGACTGTGGATGTGCTGAGTCAAAGGCCGTGGATGAGTAGGTAGTTTGTACTTTGTAGTTTGGTGCTCGTCAAAATTGCACTGGAAAAGACATCGCATCGTGAAAATAGATGGATGTGATGTATCTACAGTACAGTTTGGAGTTTTAGGGTCTCATTAAAATCTCTCGTATAGTAAATAGAGTTGAAATAACAAAGTTTGGGAACCACAAGTTAAAGTTTTGTTTTGAATTTCCTCTTCCGCTTTGGAGTAGTGATGGCAATGCAATGTTCTCAGAGCAGAAAGGGAGGCAAGGCAAAGTCTAGGATTTGTAAATTGTAAAGCTAGCATCTCGGTCTGTGAAAGGAGCTTCCAAAAATACCTTCGAGTATAATTATATAATGTTTTCAACTTAAACTTGGATGGCGTACATAATTTGTATAATTGCACTGTATCTTTCTGTTTGATCGTTTGAGCTGAGCGAACAGAGACGCGTACAACCGACTCGAAATGTATCGCTCATTTTGTGCCTTTAAATCTTGTGGTTTTGTCAGATTCTGAATGGAATTACAGAAAAGTTTGAGAGAGCTGATGAGTGGCTTGGCTTATAGTTTGCTTCGGTTTGACTTGATTTCACTTGACTTGACTTGTCTTTGCTGGGCCCTTGCCGTCACTTTCTCATATTAGGTATGTTCCGATCCCGACTCCTGATCGAACGGATAGGTATGTGTGTAATATCTACAACATTCATATAGCATTCAGAGGGTAACATTACTACACTGTGCCTAGCATTTTGTTTCATTTCGTCATTGCAACTGCAACGTAAGAGTAACCAAAACCAAACTCAAGATATTAAATTAGGAATAATAGGACGGAGAAGTCCTTGTAAGGAAGTATACATACAAACGTACATTACTAATAAGGGGGAAGAATATATAAGTATTTAGTAGTTGAAGAAGCAAGACAAGTTTTTCAATTGAAACTGAGGGAGAGAGAGAGAGAGAGAGAGAGAGTGCGAGAGAAGTAGCGGTAGAAAGTCAAGTCAGAGAGATTGAGATTGTGAACGTATGTATTTGGTGAAAGGACGTAAAGACTTTTATGTAATCCTCTTGATGATGGCCACGATGGTGTTCTCGACGACGAGTTAATTAAATCAGAAAATTAGCACTTTGAGCTTGTTTGGTTGAGTTTGCAAAAGCGCGTAGGGAAAATGGAGTGGAAGTGGAAGAAATGCACGAAAACCCGACCGACCTACAGCTTCACTTCCTTCCTTCCTTCCGTCAAATGAAATGATGAAAGCTCAGCTCAGCTTATTTAACTTGAGCAGCTCCGAACTGAGAGTCAGTCAGCTCGTACTTTCCTCCTCATTCCTCATTCCTATAAACTTTCTGTCTTTATTATCCTTTCCAAACCCAATTCCGACAGACGTACCGACATTCCTTATAAGGTCATAGGGAAGCCATAGTACCTACCTATTATTCCATACAATACCGCACCAAGTACCATAGTATAGTGTGCCATGGCCATGCCATGATCATCACAGATCTGTCTAAATTGCATGGATACCAATGTGTATACTAAACAGATATCCATGTCCCCTGTAGTATCTGTATGTATGTACAGAGGCGAGCTAATTGTTAGCTTATTCTTATTCCGAAACTGTTCTGTATAATAAATTGTTGCGTTGTGTCACTGTGGCTATGACGGTGGTTGTGGCTGTGGCTGTGTGATAGATAGATACATTTCGGAAGCTCATCGTTGGTTCCACATCCTTGTTGGGTTAGTCATGTTCCCTGTTACGAGTTAGTGCAAGTTAGCGTAATATGATTTAAGCTCAATTCCTGACGATCACAACTGTATGTGTGTCTGTCTGTCTGTCTGTCTGTCTGCTTGTCTACCAACATATAAAGAGAGAAGTCACGGTGGCATCCCATCATAATGGTCTGACTCTAACTCTGACTTTGGCTCTGACTCGGGATCTAGCATCGTTCGTGTGGCATCTCGAATGGAATGGTAGGTATGTGATTGTATGGACTCTCCTGCTTTCGAAGCAGTTGTTGTAGCTTTAGCTGTAGGTTTAGTTTAGTACATAATTATACAGTTACGTGAGTTACGTAATACGCAGGCAGAATACAGATAATTCTACCTCCTACCTCCACTTGTGTGGATTGTTTGTGTGTTGTGTGAATGTATGTGGTTTGTAATTGTAGTTTGTCGGATGATGTTCGTTCCTGTTGGAATCGAGTGGATGGTGTACACTCTCTAAAGAAAATTGGTCTTCAATATTCCCACCCAAATCAAGGCTATGCAGTATATGCAATAATTCAATGTTTTTATTAGGCAAATCTCGTCTGTATGCTAAGCGAAAAGTGGGGAATACGAAGAGTGCCTAGTTGAATGTGGTGTGAGTGTGAGGATGAGGATGAGGACGAGGAGTGAAGCCGTAGTTGTGCAAATGGATTGTGGCTTTTATTTATCTCCACCACGAGAATTTGCGATTCACTTGATTCACTGCATTTGTTTTGTTTCATTCCTTTGTTTGGACTTATTTTGCTTTTTCCCATTTCAATGCAGGTATACTTCAAGTTTCCCTTCAATTTATCCCTTACACTTGAATTTCGTTATTAGCTTATTGGTTGCGGTACATTACGGTTACAGTTACGATACTGCTCCGCGGATTCACAATTTACATTCCACAGTAGACACAGTTTGAAATGAGACGAGGAAGATAGACGAGAAATGTCATCAAATTTAACTAGTTTTCTTGTGCTTCCGAAAATAATGCATTATGATTTGCAACATGTGCCAGTTGTGTTGAATTTCCGAGTTCAAGTTTAGAGAGAGATTCAATTTTTATTTACATACCTAACTAAGCATGTGATTAAAGTGGAAGTGGAGTGAGGATTTTTTTCACATCGGGAGGTACGTCTATAGGATCCCATTCCCATTTTCTCATCTTGTCAAACTCTTTCTCTTCATTCTTTATTATTATAGATTTACAAGCTTCACATTCTCTTGTAGGATTGTAATTTCCAAGACATTTTACGCAGTCTGGAATCTGCACGAGTAGACGCTAATGTTTCATAAAAAAAATTGTAATTGATTATATTCTCATGTTAGCCCGTAGTACTAACCTGCTTCATTATTGATTGCATGATCTTTCTGTCCAGTTCTGTATCTGTAGTGACTATTGCACTCGAGTCAGTTACATAGTTTATTGTGTTTAAAGGGTGAAAGCAAGTTGTAGAGAAGCAAGTTGCACGTGAATGAAAACAAAAAAATGGGGAGAGTCGTAATATTAGTAGCTCAGACAAAGTAAAGCCCTTCAGCAACTTTACCTGTTTGTGTACGAGTAATAATGCGTAGAAAAAAATACTCATTGCTTGCTTGCTTTGATGTAGATTCAAAAGTTTGTAGACTGTCGCTGTCCCTGTTGCTTGACTTGACTTGGCTTGGCTTGGCTTGATGATCTTGTGATTGTGACTTGTGCCTTGAAGAACTAAAGGATAGAGAGAGCGAAGGGAAGTGGAAGGGAATAGGCGGAAGAATAGATAAAATTCTTCATTTACTAAATGCGTGCTGCATTCATATTAGAATAATGAAAAGAATTTTGTAATTTCCATGTGCATACATTGTGCACCATGTGAATTGCAGTTTGGTGCATAGTTGAGTCCTGGCTGGCATGGCATGGCATGGCATGACTTTGCTATGCCATGGAACTGCAAGATTGAATTGAATTCAAGAGTCTCTTTGCTTTGTTTAGCACAAGAGAGAAAGACGAAGACGTGCTTAGTTATTATGTGCTGTGTATGTATGTGTGTGCAGAGGTGGTAGTGGTGGTGGTTGGACTTGATATTATATTATGGATTGGGATGAGATGGGACTGGGATGTGAGAAAAGCGAAGACAAAAGAGACTCACTACGGCAACGACTG
>JAAXYX010001900.1:0-20003 GCA_036851915.1 Ptenothrix huangshanensis | reverse complement strand
CCATTGTACTTTAGTTGACTTTCGCCTTTCGCAAGCTTATGTATACCTATCTCGTGACGCTCTTCGTATCTATGATCATCTTAAAGTTCAGTACGATGGCCCCATTATACACTGAAAAAACTGGCGAATCTTAAATGCTAAAAACCTATGCGTATTTAGTATACCTAATTATCAACACAGTTAGGAATCATCTAAAGTTCACCTAAAGTGCATCTAAAGAGCACATCACAGTCACAGATACGTTTATAGTGCACTTGTGATTAACTTTTACCTCACAATTACACTACGAGTAGATTTTTAGCGTTCTTGATACAATTTTTCCTGTTTTAAGAAATAGTTTGATTTTTACAGTGTACTTTTTACAGTGCGTTTTCATTGTACCTACCTATTCTGATGTACATTTTGTAGCGCGAGTACTCAGTAATTGAAAACGTAGCGGAGAACCTCAGCTGTGCATGGAAAATGTGTAGATTTACTTTTAGCACACTTGACACTTGGCATGTATTGCGTAATTACCCATATAACAGAGTACCTATATATGTTATTATACATAGTACTACATATATTATATGTAGCAAACTTGAAAGATAAAAACATTCTATCGGTCATGTATGTGATGTTGTAAGGAGCGCTATTCTTCCACCATCAAAATCGAAGCCGACATTCAGAATCAAAATTGAAATTTTACATGGGATTGTAAGGGTTACGCAGAAGAGAGAGAGAGAGGGTTATTTGCAGGATTTCCAATTTGTGTGTACTGTTTTGTTTTATTCTCTTGGTTCTGGAACTCTTGCTCTGTGCGATTGCCTATGTTCGGTCCTGCTCTACAGTTAGGATTAGAATGTACGAGTGAGAAATAAGCAGACAAGAATGGCTTGAACACAACCATTTATTTTCACTTGGATGCTTTGTTGCGCTGCTGAGAGCTGATTTATTCATTCAGTACATCCACACGTGAATACGAAAGCGCATATATCACGTACGTACCCAATAGAATATACACACTCAAGAACCAGTCAACATTACTGTTAGCAAGGGTAGCGGGGATCTAATACAAATGTCAATACCAATACCAATACAAATACGAATTTCCTTTAACTCTCAGATAATAGCTAGAATCAATAGAGGATTTTGCATCCATGCGGAAGCTCAACTTTTCATGGTGGCTTTATTGTACGATTTACCACCACATGTTTTTCATATCTTTCCTCGTCCTCGTTGCGCTCTCGACACTCTTCCGCACACTCAGACACCCATTCCATGGCCATGGCCATGGTTTCGCGTGGCGGTGGACTGTGCTCACGATCAGTGTTGTACAGCTACAGCTACAGCTACAGCACAGTGATGGTGATGGTGCCCAAGAACACGTAATTCATGCATGCGGCATGCATTACGACTACGACTACGACTACGACTGCGATTGTTACGGCCACACAATCGAGATGCGTTATTCCATACAATGAGCAGCACGAGTAACAAAGATGGATTCAACGTTCTCCCTCCACCTGTGTCTTCTCTCTCTCTCTCTCTTTCCTTTTCTAAACAGTAAGCACGCTTCATCTTCCTCCCATTTATTCTAGACGTATAAGGCTGGAGAAAGTTAACAGGAATTTATATCTTTGTTTATATTATCCATTGCTTTCTATTACTGTAATATTGTTATAGAAGAACGTAAACAAGAGAAACGAAATACCTCAACAAAAACAAACAAACAAAGCAAACAAGCAAATTTCACTTTTACTCTCTGTCAGGTGAAACCACAACCATCCATTTACTGGTGTTGGTTCGGAAACCATCGTCACTGTACTGTGCTGTGCTGTATAGCTTCGAACGAAGGAATAGGAAACCAAGAGCAGGCAGTTAAATTTTTATGTTTTATATATTTTATTTTCATTTTCTATTCCTTTATTTTTCTTTCCACCGTCTTCCCTATAGTCCTTTAGAGTTGCACTCCAGTCCAGTCCATGATATACAGTATTTCATCGACTTTGTCTTCGCATTTTATTCCTCCTAGTATGGAACTTGGTTGTGTAAGTACCTAGTAGTGAAAGTGTGGTAGTTGGTAGTAGTCGTGGTCGGGTGGAAGTAGGTAAATAATATTAAGAAAAAAAGTGGAAGAAGAATCTGACGGGGTCTTTGGGAAACATTATTTACTCTTCCACTTCCACTCTCGTCTCCACAAAGGCTCCAAAGTTATTATAAGAGCTTGTCTTCCTTCGTGTCTTCTCTCCTCTACAAAAAACTCTCTCTCTCTCTCTGTCTCTCTCCCTCTGTGGCTACTGCGTTTGTTTGTATCTGTATTTATAAGCGTTTTTGTCTCATCTCTGAGGCGCCAATCCTCACACACACGATACATACATATCCTAAAATTTACTTGCCAACTAACGTAAGACCAACGCCAAAGCCAAATCCAAATCCAAAGCCAAAGCCACAGCCACAACCCCAACCAAAATCAGTCTAACCGGCTCTTCTCTTCCTGGAACTGTCTTGATCTACATTCATGTCCGCAACTGATACTTGCACTAAAAGACAAAAACAGGGAGCACGAGAGCGAAAATAGTGACTACACATAATGTATACATAAGATGACGGTATTTTATCGATCAGTCGCCCGTGCCTGGTGCACCTAAAATCGTCGTTGATTAATCGCCGAGCTAAGGGGAGATCGAAAAATCTGTATAGAGGTCTGAAGAGAGGATTGTGAATAAATGTTGCTCAAAATTACACAACCTTTAAATATTAGATTGGATTTCACAAGCCATTTATTCAATTTTCATTAAAACAATCAGTAAAACCATTAGTATTGTTCTGCCACTTTGAGAATCATGTTAACGTAAATGGTTAAAGTGTAAGCTTATTTTATTGCCGAGACTTGATTAAGCATCGGGTCGACGGAGGTAAACAGTGTGTAATCGCTTGGACAAGTCATCGATCGCTAAATAGGTACATAGGTATATACGTACATATTACGCGCCAACCATCATAAAAACATTTTAGCTTCTACGACACAGCTACAAAATTATAGAGCTTCTGTATAACTCGATTATTTCTGTGCGTAGGTTGAATCTTTGACGATGCGATGAGGTAAATACCAGGCGCGAGCAAAAAAGGAGCCTAAACTATAAACAGAACGAAGAGAGAGAGAGAGAAAAAGAGAGAGAGAGAGAAAGTGGAGGAGAAAGCCATCGAAAAAATAGAAGAAAGTCGCCTAGTAATAAGAAAAATATCACGAGTTTCTCATTGAATGAGTTGGAGTTGAAGTTGGTGTTGGGATGGATGCGATTGCGGGTGGATGGATGGATGGGTAGATAGATGAATGGATGTTTATCCATCTATTCACTCATTCGAGACAATCGGATGCTTTAACCAAACTAAAGTCGACGTAAAAAATTCCAATTGCTTATATTTATATAGCACTTCCCACTCCAGCGCCCAGCATTTTCATCCTTTCTCTCTCTCTCACTGTGTAGCATTGCATTCTACATATATCCTGTAGTACCTTCTAGGTGCAGAGAAATACAAACGCAAATGTAATATGTTCACACAAGGAAAGAAAAGGCTAAAGGTTGTTGGTTCTACATGAAGGAATTCCCATGAATTCCTTCGTATCTCAATATAATATATTGTTGTGGGAGAGTATGAGACAGGTTGTATACTCTGATTTATTCAGCCTGGAGCACCTCCGATTCTTTTCACTTTCCCATGCCAACCAAATCAAGCCACACCATGGCAAGGGAAGGGAAGGGAAGGCAATCCAACAAAATTCCAACCAAAGTACATACCTATACATACAGCACAGTACACTAAACTCACCCAAAGGAGAGCCAAAAAAGCCAAAAAGTTTTATCCAAGCAAAAATCCTGACAATGCAAAATAGGAATAGCATAACCAGAAGCCAATGGATTAGGTTCTATAATCATATCAAAATGTAGGTAGGTAATTTACAAGGATCTCTTAGCTTCTATGTATTTGGAGGTGCGTGGTTATTTGTACAGTTTATTTCTCCGTGTCACATTAGCTCAAGTCTCTTAGCTCCAGCCACCTCTTCTCCTTATAAGTTCAATTATTATTCCAAGCATGCACAAGTGCAAATGGATAAAGTGTAAACTTTGAGCAAGTCTAGTATTGGCAACAAAGCTGGAGCAAAACACGACCGCTGTCACTGCGAGAAAAACTTTCACTTGTGCAGTCAAACTCTTCCATCTTGACTTTTCTTAACTTGACTCTATGCTCCTGTATGTATGGCCATGGCCATGGCCATCCTTTCCCCTCCTTCTTCAATATGCTTGGAATAAGTGAGGGAAAGCCAGAGAAATAGTAATCAAACCAAAAGTTTTGCTTTGTTTTATCCACTCGGCCCACCACGATGGTGATGGTATGGTATGGTATGGTGTACGTGTACATGTACACCGCACCGTGCCCGTCTCAAATTTGAGACTGGGAGGAAATGTGAGATAGAAAAGGGAAAGTTGGTTTCTTGTAGAAGGTCATGGTGTATGCAAACGGATTTTTTCAGGCTTTTGTAGGTATTGTCTACTAAGGTAGGTAAGTTAAGATGGGAATGAGGAACATTAATTATATGTAATTGTATACCTATAATGCAATATTAGAGCAATGGTAGGCACTTTACAATCAAGAAATGGAATTTGTAAGAATGTGGAATGTTGAATCTAGGTAACCTCGTTACCTTTCAACATTTTCGTTCGACGCATCCTTGAGGGTATTTATATTCTTACTATATTTTGCGAATTAGCAACAGACTACAAACTTGCTGCTTCTCGCTCAGCTTCATTCTCACATTCAGTCCTGGTTCTATGTACATACATGCATACACGATATCTCTTTGGCTTTGTTGAATGAAATCGGAACTGCTACCTACACCAGGACCAGGAACCAGGACTATGAGGTTATACATGGAATGTCTTTAGGTCAAATTTTATTTGTCATAACCTAGTTACATTTATCCTCATACGGTGCTGGTTCTGGTTCTGGTTCTGGTTCTGATTCTGACTCTGGTCGTGATTTATGCCACCTGATTGAATTTCCAAGAGAAATCAAAATAGAATTATCGAGTTCCTTATCAAAACAAAAGCACGTCGAGGAGCTCGAGGGAAACCACATTATATTATGCTGACTATAGATAAAACATGATCAATTGTACATTTGCTACGAAATCCTCCTTTTCAGATTGGTTTCCTGGATGGATCCATAAGACAAACGGGATTGTGAACGCTCAGCCCAATGACGATGGTTTTAGTGGACAGGATTGTGTGGAGTTACGTCAGAGCTTCTCTTCACATTCCTTACAGTATGAGAAGAATGCGGAATCGAATAGTGTTCATGTCAAGGGCTCTTCCTCCAGCGGCCAGCCGAATACACCTACGGCGAACGCAGCCAGCAAATTTCATTGGAATGACAGGCACTGCGAGACTAAGAATTTCTACTTGTGTGAAAAAACGACGGTGAAGAGTAAGTTGATCCGCATCACAACTTCATCTTCAAATGCCTTGATTTATTCTTACGTTACGTTAGTGCAACGCGCTTCGCATTCTTATAACTTGAAGTGTAGACGCATTTATTGTTCTCACGGATATTTCCTTTACACCTTTATTAATTCTTTTAGAATGGGATTTTTCGTGCAACCAAACGCTGCGAATACTACCTGGTCAAATGGTACCTTTGTCCGTGACGAGTCCGGCGTATCCCAGCAACTACCCTGACGATATCATTTGTGTAACTACAGTGGAAACAACACCTGGCTACAGACTGTATGTTCAGTTCGATGAATTCTCCCTCGAAGAGTCGCCCAGGTAATGCATAGATGGACTTTGTACTTACTTACATTCTACATCTGCGCCGCTATACATAAGAGCTTAAGATTGGAGTTTACTATACTAGGGTACCTATTACATACCACATAATATACCTATCTCATGTAGGGCATACGTCTCGAAAATTCTATTGCACAAAAGGATAAAGATCCCTTTAGAGATTGTCGATACTTCACTCACAATCACAATTATACGCTCTTCGACAGACCATGAACACATGTTTATGTTCATGCTCATGCTCAAGTAGGCTTAGATTCAAAGAAGAGCACTACATTCTTCTTATCATTTTCCTACTCTTCCTAAAATTTGCTTAGCATTATGAAATTCGCAGGGAAGACACATTCAAACGAATTGGAAACAAGGAAAATCAGAATAGAAGTACGATAGAAGTTCGAATGGTTTTAACATTGGATGGTATTATAAGATTCCTACCTATGAAGGTTGTCCTATAATATAAGGATTGTTGACTGAAGTCTGGAAAGAATCTAGAATTGGAATGTGAATACAATAAAATAAATGTAGATAGAACGGAATTGATGTTTTCTTGTTGATATTGGTCTACTGGTGAAAGTGATAGGATGGAATATGTTATACGACATAGGTACCTACCTACATTACGATTAGCTATATATTAGACAAGACCACAAAATGCCACGGACTTAAAGACTGAATACGACTGCACAGTGCAAGGAACTTAATGTTAGTATGAGTATCACTGAAAGTACCTACTCATAATTTAAGCCTCTTTACTCTGCTCTGGGAAGAACAACTCAACTCATCTTTCCTTCCCTCTACACTTTTTTCACCCTTCAATTTTGACTGAGTGAGTGTACACTCTTTCTTGGTCTCTTCTCTATCCAGCATGCTCATTTTCCTTGGGCTAAATAATCTTGAATGTATCAAATCAACTCTGGAAGATAGAGAGAGAGACATTAGGGAAAGGATAGAAAGAGCTAAAGAAGGCTGGTCGAGAGAAAGTAAATCTTCCTCCGGGAAACTGTCGCACTCTCAAGTCCTCCTTCTCTCTCTCTCTCTCTCTCTCTCTCTCTCTCACTCACTCTCACTTCAGTCTTCTCCTCTACATTTGAGATTCATTGTGGGATGGGAACAATGGCTTTTAAGATCCACTGCTTATGAATCTCGCTTTCCACGTGCGCCTAAGGATCTACTCAATACAATCTACTCTGACTTAAAGCAACACAGTGTGCAGTGCACAGGTATCCCGATTGTCCTACGGAGGAATTATTCCACATCCTCATTCCCATTGATAAACTTGCTCTTGTACTTGAAAGTTACTTGACATGGAAAGATTGAATGCGAAAGGATAGCTTGCTGATTACTTTCCTTGGTTTCAACTTTCCTTGCGTAGGTTTTCGTCCACTTAACTGCAATATCAGCACCAGTACATATTATGTATTGCCAGTACCAACCATCCATCGTTAATTCTACAGGTTCCATTCGACACCGAAATTCGTAGAGAGTACCTACCTACATATGTAGGTACCTACATAAGAGCTTGAACTGACAGTGTGCCCATCTTATTTACAAGGTATACACGTATTGTTATGATTTCGAGTTTGGCTGCTTATAAAAACGTTCCCTGATGAAGAACTAATCTGACGATTGAAGACGGGAAATAATTGCTCTCCGTAGTCTCACAAAAATGTGTCCAATTGAAGAAATGTTGCCCATTTATAAAACGAGACTTCATGCTGCATGTGAGTCTTGAGGGAAGGATGAGGATCCACACAATACCTACCTACTCCAGATATGCACTGTCTCGTTGAAGTTAAAATGCAGCACCTGGGAATTATTGAATTATATTAGATGCTATGGATAGTTTGGGGTTTGGGGTTTTAGACATTGGGCTTCGGGAAGGTTTCTCGGAACATCATGTATGTAGGTAGGTATAGTCTCTTCTGCTTCTACTTCCACGCACTTGTTCTTTCCCATTTGCTAACCTATGCTGGTTTGGTTTGGTTTGGTTGTTATAGAGTCTAGAGCTAGACTAACCGTAATTATTTCTAAACACTAAATAGGCAAGACCCAGATACATAGATAGCAATTAACTAAGATAACATGGATGACGACGGGCTGCTTTTAATTTAATTGGATGAGGCTTACACAATTAACGACGGCGAATATTTCAGAGCAGATATCTAGTACTGCCTGTAGTGCTGTGTAAAGAGTCGAGTAAAGTACCTTTCTAACTGCCTCTATGGAATTTCAGACAATGAAAGATTATCTGTAGTATCAATATAACTTGGAGTGCATATACAATATACAGCTATGCATACATACCTATATCGATACTACACAGAGTGTGTGGCAGGTACTGCATTAATACAGACTGATGACTCTGAATTTAGCTGGGAGTGTGGAAGGAAAGTAGGTACGAATGCATGTACAGTAAGTGTAAGTTGGTGTGCACTACACTTTTCATTTTTTTAAACCTTCCATGCTTTCCTTCCTTTTCATAGAAACAACACACGAACCAAGTGAAGGAAATAGCTGAGGGAAGAAAGGAAGAAAGGTGAAAGGTCATCATGTGTCTATATGCAGGCTAATGCAAGTATGATATGTGTATGTGGCTTCCTATAATTATAAGCCTTTTATGAGCCCAATATATTTAACAACACGGTGCAGAACAGTTTTAACCTATTATTGTTAATTTAATTGGATTTGGCAAACAAGCTATGGATTCTCTTTTTCTATAGGTAAGCTACATTTTCAGTCTCTAGCTATCTGTCCTCTACAAGTAAGATTAGGCATCTCTGCTCTTTCCTCGTCCATACATACATATCTATTTCAACCACATGTCAAGGAAATAATTATTTTTCGATAGTTTCTAAATTGTTTGCACTTGCTTAGTAAACCAACTTTATTCCATACACTGCATCCGCATGTAGGTACTATTCTTTTCGCCTGAAGCTTCTACGGAACGATCTTCCTTCGTACTATTTTAAATAGAGTCACAGTAGTCTAGAAAATTTACCTACACATGTGCATTTGCTGCAAATGTAAAATTTAAAACGTATCCTTTATGACTAGACTCTGGTTGTTGGGTTTTCATTTTGCGAGTTAAAAATGCATACCTGGGAATTTGGATGTGACAGGATATAGCCGTACCTATAGACTCACGCTTCAAGTACAAACGAGAGTTTAATAAGAAGTAAGAAGAAAACCGAGTAGCAATTTAAACCAACCGTTCACTACTTACTAATTAGCTGAGTGGCAAGACTGGCGTTGGTGTTGGCGTTGGCGTTGGCGTTAGCGTTGGCATTGGCATTGGCACTGGCGTTGGCGTTGGCGTTGGCATGGGGTTTGGCTTTGCAATTGGCGTTTTCCTGCTTGACTACTTAAGCTCCAAGAGCCACGTCGATCCCCTGCACATCGCTCGAGTTCTAGTTAAGTTCCTTATGTACACAGGACAGACGAGAGCTGAGCAGTGGTTCGTCACAGATTCAGATTCACGGTATTTCAGGTGGTTGGTGGTTATTATGGCCACGCCAAACGTACATTTTCATTAACTCCAAGGCATTGGATCCCAGGAGGTGGATGAGGACGAGGAAGAGTAACTGATCGTCCGTAATTTACAGATAATGTAATACGTACTCTTCTCTTATTCCCCTCCAACTATATACGGTCAGGTATAGTATAGACAGGTATGGTGTATACCTGAGCTAAAAGGGACTGTGGCTACAGGAAGATCCCGCATATGCAGTTGAACATGTAATTGTAACGGTGGTCCACAGCTAACTATGCGCTCCGGTGTATCCACGTAATCCAAAACTAAATCGAAAGTCAGTCTGGCAACTCTCGCTGTTGCTTTTAAGTGACTGTCTTTGGAAATCTGATCGGTCTCATCTGACCACCTCCTTCCATCCCATAGGCCACACTAGAATGATTTTGACTCCGGCTCGCGCTTTGTCTTTGGCAATAGCCGTACAATTTCATTCGTTTCACTTAAACACGAGTCAGACAAAGTTGTAGAGAGAAAGTTGTAAAGGCAGCCAGAGCTGTCAGAAAAAAGAATGAGTAAAACGCGTTGTGCAGATAAAGAACAATATAATGCGGCTAAACGTCAGATTAACCCAACTGAACGGGAACCTTCCTTCGCATTTCGTGTGTAATTCGGTAATTCCTTATACCCAGATTTGCATCTACATGTAGTAACCTACGGTTGTAAAACATGTGCCGTAAACCTTTCATGATGCTAGGTACTTGAACTTTGGTTGAGAATCTGCAGGGAGTAAATATATAATAATTATGGCCTTTACTGTGAATGATTAGCATTACAATCTATAAATTCCAACACAAAGTTTAAAAAATCATCGTCCATACTGTACATGGGCTCCGAATGCTGTGTAGAAACATGTTAAAGTAATTTCATTCTTGCACAATTCATAAAGGGAATTATTAATTCAAATGCGCCTCGGGACTAACTCACGGTAGCTAGGTACCTACAATAAGTTTTATGAATTCTCACGGTTTGTGTCTGTATAATTACACCTGTACACTGTAAAAACTAAAGAGTCTTAAAACAGGAAACAATGCCAAAAACCCACTTGGAGTATAATTCTGAACCCAGGTTGGAATGGAAGATTCTTAAGTGAATGTGCTTATAGATGCACATTCGATTTTAATATGTAGGCGTACTTTAGATACATCCTGGCATCCTAACAGAGTTCATAGTTGTACTAAAGTTTTTTGATGCACCAGTTTTTACAGTGTACTTATGTATCTACGCAAAAACGGCACGTGTGCCTCTTGTATGTATTCCCCAGAAAGTTTCTAGCATTATGTAATGTGGATCTAATGCTAGGTATTTTGAAAGAGTGATGGTAGAAGGAGAAAGGAATAAAATAAAAGCAGGCTCGTAATATTAATTACTTCATCTATTTTCAGTTTCAGCTCACGATCGCGACCTGAGGAAAGTAAGGTGTAATATGTTTCACATTGTGTGGACAATAATGGACATGGACTCAAAATCCAAAACTCAGAACGCTCCGTGTATAGTTAATGCTACAGCTTCTGCAACTCCTCGTCCCATTGCATTGCATTGCATTACCGTTGCCGGTGTCGGTGTCGGTGTCGTTGTCGTTGCAACTGCTGTATCTCTTTCAACGTAGGTACTACCATTGTGGAATTTCTTTCCGAGTAAAAGTAGCTATAGAAAGAAACGACACGAAAATGCAACGAGTTAGGACTTTAGCCTGGATTCTAGAAATGGTAGGGAGACATTCCTACTTTGCAATGCTACATATGCCATGCTGTATGAAGAGAGAGATGGGCGATGGGAGTGAGAGTGCTCGACGTGACCCTTTTGTCAACTGTGAATCGTACCACAGAGTCATTCTTCGTTGCTCAGTTGGAGTTGGACACATTTTCTCATGTACCTTCCTCAGCTCAAGTCATATTTTACTTTTCTTTTCTAAATTGAAATTGGATGACAAATGATGTTCCAAAATTGTTTTTTTGACAGAATAATAAGTAAATGACAAATTGCTCCGGCCAAAGCCCAAAATGTAACCGAGTCACACAAACTTCAATTCGGAATCGAAACAAAAGATGCGACGTAATCAAACTGGACTACATACATAATACATACCCATGCGTCTCACGTTGTTCATTCAAATTTAGAATCTAGTAGTGTGGGTATTATGTTACTTGGTACTATCTTCATTGGCAGTCCATACAGTGCCGTGTCGTAATAATTAAAACGAATACGTCCACAGAGCAGTGCTACATAGGTATATACCTACTCCTGTCATAATATGAGTACAGGTTGTCATTAGTTAGTAAATTTATCTGCATACACATGTGTAATGTGAAAACGCTGTTCCATAGACCTTTATTAGTTTGAGTTGGGTGTGGTGGAATTTGCAATGCTTTAGTTTAGTTGCATATAATTACACAATTCCTTCATGGAAAATTCGCATATGGTACTCATATTATTAGTGTCTATCAATGAAAGGGATAAATGCATTGAATTTATATAGAACAGATGAAATAGGAAGTGGAAGTGAAGTAGACGGTGCGGTGTGAGATGGCGTGGCACGGAATGGGATGGCACAGTTAGAACTTACACTACACTACAGTGCCTACAGCCTATGTATGTAGGTACATATGTAGCATATGTACTTCCGTACATGATTATATTATGATTCACTGGCCTGGCAAGGGACTAGAGATCACCAAGGTAAATAGAGTGACATAAATACAGCGAATAAATGCATTACTCCCAATAAATGCGCCTATAATTTCCACCGCTCCCCGTCCTGCTCCTGCCACTATCCCTCCAGCACTAACACTAACACTAACGGTGAGAGAAAGAGAAAAGTTCAAGAGAGTGGATGGATGCAAGTGGAGAGAAAGTTTGAGGACAGGAAAGTAAAGTGGAAGTACGCTGTAAATGTTTGTAGGTGGACGACTGCCAAAGTGGGGAATTACAGAAGTACTGCTTATACATGTACCTATACATACATACATATTGATACAGTGTAGGATATCAAGCTACCTACTTGAGATCATGCAGACTGCCCCGCACCACCCGTCATAAAATCCCGAACATCCTCGAAGGAAAGGAAAAGTGTCGCCATCATTTCTCTAGCAAATTATTTTCTTTGCATCTCCATCGACATTATTTTTTCCAATGGTATAATTATGGGAACGCGATCAACATCATATCGTGATAACATTACAGAAACCATTAATCGGTGTACATATGTACTCTATATACTACTTACGTTGGGGTAGGAGTTGGAATGCAAGCAAACTATTTATCTTTCATTTCAACTATTAACCCTTAACGGTTAACGCAACGTCAGGCAAACAAGGATTAACTTGAATCTCCTCCACTCCTATCTCGTCCCACTTCCTGCCCATCCCTCACTTATAGGTATATATATATACATATATACAACTCGTAATTACACTTATGCCCATATATATACTAAGTACCAAGTCACGCCATAGCCAACAGAGACTAAACGAGAAGAGTCTATCGAGAAAACAAGGTCACTTTTGACAAAGTCATTGTCATAATTTACTACTTTCATTTGTCATGAGGAAATTTTTTAGCGGATTTATATCCTACTCTGAATGCTTCCTATTTCCTATTTTCTCAGTCAAACTCGAAAAAAGCAACATAAACTATCCGTGTAGATCTTAGCTCTAAGTGTCTTCCCCTCCATGGTCATGTATAGACGTATCTTCTCGCCTCCGTTTCTTCATTCTCTCTCTCTCTGTCTGTCTGCTTGGTTTGGCTTGGTTTGGCTTGGCTGTGCTTGACTTGGACTTGTACTTGGACTTGGACTTCCTTGCCATTGATTTGGATTTGGGCTAGAGCTCTTCACTTGACTTCACTCGACTCCAACTCCAACTCTTATAGAAGAGAAACAGAAAAATGAAAAATAATGAGTGCCTACTTGTACTATAACTCAAGCGATAGGTATAGCAAATTGCATCGTGTGACAATGTGGATAGAAGGCATGAAAAAAAAGAAGACAAAATGATGTACAATCAAGAGTCATCATCATTTCATTGATAAATTATGTACATATTCTCTTGGGATTGTAAGATGTACGAGTATGAACTGCTCCAAGATATAAAATATGTGCAGCTACATTTCCTCTTCCCATTGCTGTTGCAAATAGTGCTGAATACTGAACACTGAATACTGTAGACTGTGTAGTAGACTGTAGAATCGAGTTGGAGTTGGAGTGACGTCAGCTAGAAGATGCTATAGTTTTTTCCCTATTTTTTCAGTATTTTGCTCCTCGTTCTTGAGTTACTGCTCCTCCTTTCTTACTCCATGTGCCCTACAACCACAACTACTAACACCAGCACCAGCACCAGCTTTCACCAAAATTCAGCTAGGATAAAGTCCCAAAGTTTTATTTTTGGATTTTGGGCAAATGTCGGGAGAGAAAGAGAGAGGAGAGGGGAGAAGGGGATGGGAGGGATATCCTAGGATGGAAATTCAGTTATATTTATGCCAAGCAAAAACCAAGAACCGAGTGGACAGAAGTTCTCTGAGTGTGATTAATACCCCATTCTGTCCATATGACTATGGTCTATAGGATGGTCTGGTTTCTACCATAGTTGTGGCAACTTTCAGCTCCAACTTCCATACATCAAATACCTAGTAGGGTAGGATCAGACAATATGGGAAACAGAGAGGATCTCTTGGTGACCGTGCAGTCATACATATACGGTAGTGGTAGTACTTGGTTCTGTTTTGTCCTGTCTTCACTTTCGTGATTGCTTGACAGTTGTACATTTTACACGAATGCTTCCCAGCCGTGCGCTAGGTAGGTATAGATACATTTAGTCTTCGACATTCTCGTTGAGTTTGGTTTGGGGCTGCACGAGTGGCTGAGTGATGGAGTGATTGCAATCCTCGCCTCATATTTCTCTCTCTCTCTCTCTCTCTCTCTCTCTCTCTTGTAAATTGTTTTCGCATGCAAAATGTATTGTGGGATGCGACACGGATGACAGCCACTACTACATGTAAAACACCTTCTACTGCTCACCTACATACATACATACATGCAAGTCCACTTAGATAGTTCCTTCCGCAAAATGTGGGTGGGATGAACACGCACATTTTTAGACATTGAAAGGGATAAATTAATTGATTATTTAGGGTCGAGGGGGAGTGGAGTTGAGGCAGTAAAGTTTCAATTGTGCAAGACATACTGTGGTGTCCTATTTTGAGCCACGGCTCCTAGCCTATCACTCACCGCTTCTATATTCTGTAGGTAGCTACTGTCTTCTGCTTATGATTCTAGCCTTGAGTGAATTTTTACGGTGGGGAATTCAGCTTAATATTTTCCACAGAGGAAATGGCACTGTCAAACTACTCTGTCTACCCACATCTCCTACCAATTCTACTCTGTATTCTCCTACACAAGTGCAAATACTAGCACTAGCACAGACACCCATCCATGCACACCTGGTCTGGTATGGTCTGGTCTGGTCTGACAGAGCTTTCTTCAACTTCGGAGCTACACACCTATTTCCTACTTCTATATGCATGTGTATGAAAATGGGATGCCGTAATACAAGAACAAGAACAAGAACAAGAGCCAGAACTTTCCGTTATATACTCTCAGCCTACCTACTTGCTACAATGCAATAGTGGACTGGTTTAGGTGTACAAATTGTAATCATAAATATTCACTCACCAGTGCCAGCTTGACTTGGCTTGATTTTACAGATATATGTGTTCTGTCTCGGATAGGTGGAAATTTTGGAGCACTCACATGAATGTAAGTGATATGCAGGTTGCATTCAGGTGCTATTAGGAGCAGGCGAGGACAAACTCGTAGGCCTAAAATGAAAGGAAGGGAAGGTAGTGGTAAAGGCGGAGGCAGGAAGTGAGAGTAAAAGAAGAAAAGGAAAAGGCCTCTCGCCCAATAATATTAGGATGAGACGATATACGATGCATTTTAGTAAATGTCAGAATAACAAATGTACTTGAGTTACTTCGCTCACCCCAGACCAGGACTTCACTCACGATCACCATCACGATCACGATCCACGATCAGCTCAGCACCGTCAGCGGCAACGCAACGGTAGCAAGAGCGAGAACGAGAACGAGAGCGACAGCGACACCGACACCGATACCAATACCGACCGCTATAGTCGAGGCCAGATGTGGACTGAGAAAAGTGAGAATGTCGTTTTTATTCTATTTTTCGTTTCCGTTGCCGCCGTCGTTGTCGTTGTCGTTGTCGTTGTCTTTGCAGGGACGTGAACACACAAGTGGGGCGTTCTTAATGCAGGCGGGATTTGGATGTGGGTTCAACCTCACTTTGTCATTTCATTTTCAAGGTGGATTAACTAGACTTAAGATATTTGGCAAATAAAATACTTACAAGAATAAGACTACGAAGACGAGTCAGAATATAGAGGAACAGTGGTTTGTCTTCGTCTCTGTCTTAGTACTGACGAATGTGTTCCCAGCAAGTTCCAGTGTCTGGATCACTGCTTTGCCCAATGGGTGGCTGGCAGGTTAGTTAGGCTTTAGGTATCATTGGATTGGATACCAAATGGGCAACGGCAATCACAATGCTCCAACAACTCTTCTATCTATATCTTCTTCTTTCTACCTTTTCAAAATGTCACTCTAGTCACACACATGTATAATTACATACACATACATACAGGCATAAGTGCATTCCATTGGTAAAGTATTATGCTCCCATCTGTTTTGTCTTTCCCTATTCATTTTCAAAAGAATTTAACTATCTCCCTTTGCTCTCTCTCTAGGTTTTTCTCTAACGCTCAAGTCTGTTTCATGTTCATGTTCATGCTAATGCTAATGCTAATGCTAATGCTTTTCAACCTTCACTTTAGTTCAATTTACACCCGATGCCAGTTAAACTGCAGAGCAAGTTGTGAATGAAGATCGGTTCGATAATATTTTATAATTTCTCGAGTATACAAATAACTCATTAACCCAGTGATAAGGATAAGGTTAAAAAGCAACTTCCATCAACACACATACAAATTCTTGTTAAATCGAAACTTTTGATTTTTGCATTTCAAATATTCACAATTCGAAATACATACATAGACATTTTTAGAGTGCTAGCAAAGCAAACTGTTTCAAGAGCATTTGATTATTAACTTAACTAAATTATATTATTACGATTGCCATTGTAGTGAAATTATATGAGTCAGTAAATAAGCCAACGATTTTTCTTTTGTTTGTTTTTTAAAATTATTATAGTTTGACATGTAATCATAACCACCGTCTTAATAGCATAAGGGATTAAAATCAACAAATATCTTAATCATTCAATCATTTCGCTATTTAGACCTAGCCCACCCTCAAGATTCTGAAATCGTCTGTACACTTTTTAAAACAATTGGCAAATAGATAGTACATCTTATCTAAAAATTAATTGTGAACAGTAACTTACATTTCACTTGAATGGTTTNGCTATTTAGACCTAGCCCACCCTCAAGATTCTGAAATCGTCTGTACACTTTTTAAAACAATTGGCAAATAGATAGTACATCTTATCTAAAAATTAATTGTGAATAGTAACTTACATTTCACTTGAATGGCTTACTGATTTTTGACACGTAATAGGCCACCCACGCCTACTCCACAAAAATCTCTGGGTACGCTACTTTCTTGGTCTCATTCTAATTCTTGAAATCTTGTGATAGCATCTTAAATCATATCTGCTTTCCTTCCTCTTTCTCCACAACAAAAAGTTCAGGCCAAATTCTTCATTGTACGGAATTCTTGACCTGATTTTCCTAACTGTTTTTGTTTGTAAGTCTGTCTTTGTGTTCCGGCGTGGCGTGTGTAAATTTCTATCTGCTCAACTTTCTACATATTACAATGCTTGCCTCGATGCTATAATACAATTTTTTATCACCAATTTTTTAAAGTCCTTTCTCCGTATTGTTCTGTCAAAAAATAGGGAAGTGTATATGTGTATCTTGTAGTATGAAATGTAGCCGAAGCAAGGATTCTTTGACGGCGATTTATTTACACAAGTTTTAATTGGATTCAAATTTAATTTGGACTGTATACATACGAAATTACAGTATCACACGTCAGAGAAAATAATACAAAAAGGAGGTATGGCGAGAGCTATAACCATAAAAAACCTAAAGTATTATGTAACGTAATAATGCAATCGAATCCTGTTGAAATCTCATGGTAATAATTTAGTTTCAACTTCAAGTCCAATCGTTTAATTTACTGTGTCAAAATGGGTTCAAAGTATGTAACTTTCATGTGTTTTCACGTTAAGAATATGGATCCCTAGTACCTACCTTGGAAAGTCTATGATGAAAGGCAGTGAAACTTTGTTCTTGTTCTTATTCTTGTTTCTCTTCGGTGGCTCGTTCCTTGCTGATTCCTTCTTCAAATATTTGTAATGTAGTTATGAAGTAAAACGTAGATCTAGATCTTTGGAGGCATGGCAGGAGGGGAAGGTAAATGTAGACAGGACAGTGTGGTGACGCTTTTACATTGAAGCAGTAGGGAAGGCTGGATCTGGATGATAAACTGAGAAATATGTTCGCCGTATGAATTTGTTCTGTCAGCAGAACACGTGGATAAATAATGAGAAACCACGAGCAAACAAGCAACAAAAACAAGCACACTTTCTCTACCAACGCCAACACCAACAGAACGGGAAGAGTAAGAAATGTAAAATGTAAATTATAAATAAAAAATTCACAGATGGATTACATCCCATGTGTGACATTGGGAATCTCAATTAATCGTAAACATGCCATGGGAGTAGTTAGAAGTAGCAAGTGACATTGAAGTTGTGCGCTGGTACAATAAACTGACATTGTCTTCAATGAAGGAGAAAGCATTCTGAATTCTGATGCACTTTTGTAGAGTAAACCTAAAGTGTACCTTTGACGAAGAGACATTAACAATTACTTGTGATGTAAGGAATAAAGTTGTGCAATAACAATGCATGAAACATGCAATAAATAACAGAACAAAGCAGCGTCTAAATGGACAAGGACTGAATGAACTTTATACATAGTGCTGAACTGGGATGTCTTCTGAACGCATATACAGAAGCCTTAAAACTTAACACAGTAGATGCATATACTGTAAAAAATGGTGTTTTGAAACTCCAAAAACTACTCGTATTTAGTATAATTATGAACTTAGTTAGAATTCATCTCCAGTTCACCCAAGGTGCATCTAAAACGCATCAAAAGCGCATCTCGCAGCGTCCAGAAGGAATTTTTATGCGTTTGTGATGCACTTAAAATGCTTTCTAACTGCGTTCATAATTACGCTAAATACGAGCAGGTTTTTTGGTGTTTAAGGTGCATTTTTAAGAATAGAGATTAAATGCTCGAACCGTCAACGGTAACTGGTAGCTTTTAAATATAAAAAATACTTCGTACCTACCTACATAACTCCGAGACTAAGCTCGAGTGGAGCCAGTTTTGAATTCGAAATCTACGTTCGATACAAGCAGTTAGAGTAGAGTCAGAGGGTCGAAGGGGATAAAGCCTCGTAAGACTGTAGTTTGTTACAAATGATAAATATGGGAGCAAATGGAATATTTTCTGTCGTGCTGTCTTCGTATTTCATATTTAAGCAATACACACTCTCTGAATTCTGAAACCTTTTTTTACCTTCTCAAGTACTTTCTTACTCCCTTCTACTACTTACATGGAAAGACAGGCAAAGAGTAATCGCAGTCGTATAGGAAGTTCCTGGAATTCATTTGTCTGACTCGTGGGTAAGGATAAAAAGTAAGACATCCTGGCATTGTGAAAATCCTGGAAAAACAAGTTAAAGGCTCATCAGCTAATCCTGATCGTGCTACTACGGATATATGCAGAATGCACATATTCTATTTAGAACCTAAGTACCTATACATTTCCATGGTATATTCCAGCACAAAATGAAGAAACCGTATCATGTACAATACAGGCATGTACAATAAATGTAGAATAAATGAGCGTCGTTAGTATGTCCACATCAACTTTCAAGCTAGACACATTACATTTATTCCTTAAAGCCATTAGAATCGCTCGCTATTTCGATTTGAAAAATTGTATGAGTAAACGTGGTACGGTTACGGTACTTATTTTCAAATCCAAAATTCAAAAGTAACGGTAGCAACCATAATTACACCTTGGAAACTATATTTTCCCCTATATATTGTTTTCGCTTTTGTCATTGTTAGTCGGTTCTATTAGCCATAGCCATAGCATCTTCAACCTTACATTATTTCCGTCATTGTCATTCAATTTAATTCATACTAGCGATAAGATTTTATGGTAGTTGGCACAGAATTTAAGTAGGTAGGTGGGTTGACTTTTTTCTGTGACTTTTATCTTTTTATCTGATATCATGAAAATATTTTACGAAAAAGAGGCTTTACTATCAAAATTATCACATCAGTTCTCACAGACTCATAACTCATCTTTACTTTTATTGACTTTACTTTTCACTCATTACAATTACAGGTTTATTAGATTTTTTAGGATTTTTACTCAGAATGTCCTTTTCCCCTGCCAAAATATTTCCAACTCCGCCCCGTTTAGATTTTTTTCCAAACTATGAAAAAAAACCTTTGTTTGGGCCTAGTTTGAGGGGAAACCCGAGCTGATATGTAGGTAAGTCTGGATTGGATTCAAACCAGTGAACTGGAAGGG
>JAAXYX010001899.1:0-20004 GCA_036851915.1 Ptenothrix huangshanensis | reverse complement strand
ATGACGTCACCTACCCCAAATGGGGGGGAATATGGCAAAATCCTTGAATTTGTTTTTTTCGTTTACCGAAACAAACCACGTCACCGATTTTCAGCAAAATCAGTGACTTCAAGAACCACCCGTTGAAAGGTTCTCAAAAAAAGAACTCACAACATTTTTGAGGTAATTCTATAAAAATGAATAATCGAATACCTGCGTACCTTTTTTCTGCATAGCAGCATTTCTGGAACTTGACAATGGAGGACGCACGTCAAAATTGGCGGGATCTTTTGGTAAAAAAATATTTTTCATTCGAAATTTTGTTTTTTAAAGTTAATACAAAACAACATGCATATCAAAAAGGGTGCAGAAATACCAATGAGATTGAGATTAGTTTTCGTGGCAAGAGGAGGACTGACTGGTTGACGGGTTTCCAGCGGCATATTACATGTCTCCATTGGTTTACTTCCGACATTCTGTAGAAAAAGTTTTGTTTCAAGAGTTTAGTCATGTTATTTACATACAGCTTTAGTCAGATCTGCATTTTTTGAGCTTACACAGACTGGGGGTACCGTGGGCAATTGTTGGGGAGTGCTAGATGTTTTCATCCTCTCGTAAACGCAATAATGACAATCTGTAAAAATGCGCTGGAAATTTTTGTCCGAACACGGAATCTCCTTTTCAATGAAGTAATTTACTTTGACAGCTTCTTCGAGTATTTTGTTCCCGTTTTCTATTTTCGTTATCTGCAAAATATTTAACATAATCGTAGTCGGAACTGTATAGCAACTTACAACGGGAAAATGCATTACTTTAAATTTGTCGATTTAAACTTCAAATTAAACCGTACATTTGGACCCATGGAATCAAAATACAGCCACGAATCACCACACCTTACGAAGGCAGTGTAATGGTTGCTGGCGACGCACACTACAGCAACTAATTTCATTATTACGCCGCACTCTCTTAACTCAAGGGAGTGATCAGGAATGGGCGCATGCACCTTTGAAGCACTGATTTTGCATCTGTCACAGAATCCGTTTCCGGAATCATTGCAGTGTTTGCATCGAAAAGTTGCTGCATTGCCACACGCACATTTTTGGTACCCTGCAAAACGGAAAATATTCAAATGGCCCTAGTGACAGGCGTTATAAATGAAATTTTAATGTTTCTCAAACACAAATAGTGTTGGAGATAAATTCTTCAACCATTTGATTTTGTGATTATCTTCCGTAAAGGCCAATAGCAGAGATACACGTAAAAGTAATGTATGTATAATAGTGGGTACCTTCCATCAGATGTGTTACATTGAGATACAAATCAGGGATAATTCTCGTGCAACCCAAAAGTGTTCCGTTAGGTCTGGGAAGAAAAACTATGAGAGCAGGGTCTATGTTTTTAAGTCGCATACCATTAGACGCCATACTAGCGTAATATAACCCTTTAACTGTAGCAATTCCAAAGGGACTTAGACTTCTAGCCCAGCGTATCCGATGCATATATTCCATCCTGTTATTCGAGTAAGTCAGAAATGGAGACAACTTGAGTGTTTTTTGAAACAAAATACACATGAATTCCTCGGCATCTAAAATACGATAGATAAATTAGTAACAACATTATATAATTTAATAGTTACAATGCTATTTGAATGTATTTCGTAAATTATGAAATGTAACAAAATTCAGAATTAAATTGTGTAAGTATGCAATTTCAAATATGTTGTGTAGTAAAGGAACGACCTACCACTAAAATTCCCATGGAGTTTAAGTGCGTTTCCGCCTTTAACTAACAAATTCCTGAAATCCATCACAACTTCTCCTGGGACGAAGTATTTATCTGATCGGAGTTGATTCACTATGTCCAAAAGAAGTGTCTGAACACGTAATCCGACGTTATCAACTGATGGGGCTTTTAATACTGCTTTATCAAATACATCGGTGCAGTAAAATAACGAAAAGAGAGTTGAGTCTATGTAAGAGTTGTTTAGTAGCTGCAATCCTTTTCCTGGACCTAAACAAAGAGGCAAAAATTTTACGCTACAATAAAATACCTACTAGCGTAAAAACTTGTACCGGTCTTCATGATACAAAAAATGGAGAATGATAATGTATTTAATTACCAAGTGCTTCATGCAGGTTGTCCTCTGTAATGTGTGGATGCAAATCCATCTTTTGTGTCCTGCTAGGCTGTGACCAGATTGGTTTTTCGCTTTTCGGTTTCGTGCTTTCTTCGTGATCTAAAAGCATGCAGTGTTAAAGCTTTATGTCTACAAGTAATTACTTTCTGATACCACACAGGTATGGGAATAACACAGCCCTGAATAGTCACACATTATGTGGTGGATTAAGGGGAACGCCGACGAAAGTATGAAATTAACAGCTAATAAAAGGAATATGTTGTGATAAATACCTACCTAGGTAATTACTTCCTCGTGGGACATGATACTCAACCGCCGTTTTGGATTGAGCTGTTCCTGGTTCTGAACTCATGCTATTAGGTTGCGAATTGTAAGTGTGTAAATTACAAGCTGAAAATAGGCGGATCTCGGTCATTTGGCTGGAGTCTAGAAATCAAAAAAGATTCCAGTAGACCATCAAAAATACGTCAACAGTACAACCTGCATTTAGTGGTATTTCAGGACAAAAACAACATCAGCTACTACAGTAAAGTCAACTACCATACGGTTAAAGTAGTCTTGAGATATTTTTCAGTGATCTAGTAGCAAAGGTTTTCTTTCTATGTACTATAAAAACTGAACTAAACTACAAATCGAAAAACTTTAACCTAACTTAATATTTAATTATGAATGACTCTTACATAACCATTACATTAGTACTGCGTAAAACACTAATATTGTAATCTTTACCTTTGGTTTGTACAGCAGCATTCCTGAAAGTGGCACATGGGGGACGTACGTCAACCTTGGCTGATTATTTTGGCAAAATAAATTTTGTAATTACACATTAATTGTTTTTTAAAGTCAATTTCAAAGTCGTTCATTTCACAATGTCTACACTAATTATTTAATTCTTATAGTACCCATCCGATCAGTAATCGTCAACGTGGAAAGAGGAAGAGCGCTAGGATCAATTGTTTCCGGCTGCAAATTCTTATAGGTACCCATTGGTTCAACTCCGTGATTCTGTGGAAAAAGTTTTGTTACAAGTGTTCAGTCATGTTAAAAGTCACGTACAATTACAGCTCAATTAGATTTGCAAATGTCCCAATCTTACATAGACTTGCGGTGTTGCTGGCAATTGTTGGACAGCGCCTGTAAGAATCGATACGAGTAATTACAAAAGCCGAAATATTCTTAGCCTTAATGTGTTTGTAGCAGGCCTTTCACAAATTAATGATCAGTATATTAATTTAGCTTCTTGAATTTACCTGTTTGGCCAAGGCCTTGTGCAGGGCTGCATGATTCCTCGCTGTAATATAATGAATAAAAATGAGCATAATTACATTATTCTTCTTACAGACTATTTTGAGATCATCATCGCTGAAGATTAAAATATGAATCAAAATATCATTGCGAAAGCAACACAATGGAATTATTTGTCAAATCGAGAGGTGACGTCAAAAAATGGAAAAAGAAAATGAAAATATTATTACTCAAGTTCCGGCTGATAAATCAAATACTTGCACGCATAAAATATCTTGCGTAATTCACCATCATCTGGCAACTGGAGAGGTTTTTTTCCCGCATGCTGATATTTTACCTGGTCCAGAAATGTGCTTCCTTTATAAAACCGTTTCACCTGTAATACAATCAAACACAATATGATGCAATGTTACATTAAAGCATGTCTTTATAGTAATTATTATAATGTAATACATTAGCTGATATTAATTACTTTAGAAATTCTGGAGTCCATGTACAGCCAATCGCACAATCCCGTGCCGCATCTAACGAAAGCAGTGTACAAAGTATTTTCCTGACACACAACTGCAACTAGATTCATTGTGTATTTCACACAGTTCTTTTTGCTCTCCACGAACCTATGCCCTGTGTAATCCAAATGAGACAACACTACTCTGGGCTTACATAGGTCACACACAGCAAAGGTCGGAAAACAACCAGTGCAATTAGTGCTTGCTTTCTTCTGACATTGTTGACAATACAGTAGTTCTA
This sequence comes from Ptenothrix huangshanensis, assembly GCA_036851915.1. Lineage (NCBI taxonomy): Eukaryota > Metazoa > Arthropoda > Collembola > Symphypleona > Dicyrtomidae > Ptenothrix > Ptenothrix huangshanensis. The sequence continues at coordinate 15,893 of JAAXYX010001899.1, read as the reverse complement.
AAGCATATTTGTATTTCATAAATAAAAAGTACGTACGAATATGTAAAATGCGGTATGACAAATATTTTTTGCAAACAAGAAGAAAATATAGAACTCAAAAAGCGATATTATTAAATTCAATTATTACCACGGTTAGCTAGCATCCCAGAAGAAATGTCAAGCCTAAGGTTCGGAATGAAAATAGTTCGTTGAAATTTCTCAGGTAGAAGCAGTATGAGAGCTGGGTCCGGTTTACGGATGAATTTTCTTTCAGGATATTTTTCCACATTTGCATCGAACAATTCTTGAACAGTCCAGTTTCGGGTTTCACATTCAGGCAACATCTCGAGACAGTACACGTGATGTTTGGAATCATCAATCAAAGAAAAGAAAGGATCCACTCCCAAATTACCCATAATAATTCTAAACGTATTTCTCATATCTGGAAGAGCAAGTAATTTTCAGAACACATCCATCCCTATCCTCAACTATCCTGACAATAAATGAAGCTGTTGCATATCAATTTGATTTATCGGTTTATTTTACCCAACTAACCTTTAAAACCTCCCATAAGGAACGGATTCCCAAAACCAAACGTTTCTAGACTATAAATCAGTTTGGTAACATCAACTCTACTGACGGAATGATATTTTCGTAAAGCGTTGACGATCCGCAGAAGATCTTCTTTCATTTTTTTGATTTCATTATCTTCCCATTGATTTGACAGTAAATATTTGTCAAAAATTTCGGTGCTGTAGAATGTAGCGAAGAGTGCTGCATCCATCCAGCTCGAGTATTGAAATCCTTGTATACCCTTCTTTCCTAAAATCATATTTACTGGGCATTATTCGTATGCAAACCAATGATGGTAAAGGCTGAACACTTGTTATATAATTACGTATTACTGTTACATACAGGTAAATAAAATATTTAATCTAGCTTTAAACACTTTGTGAATTAAAAACAGGAAGAATATGAATCGAAATCTGACTTCACCTTCACCTTCGGATGCATCTGTTATGCAAGGCAGAATTTTGTGGGGTATTACTCCATGATACTGATTGGAAATAAAGCTACTACGGCCGTATGGTCTCCTTGCGTTAGCCATCATTTACTGATTCATAAATAATAAGAGGTAATGAATTACATAAACCCTTGATTTGCATACACTGTAAATTGTTCGGGGAATTCTTCAATGAAATACGGTATTTAACTTTGCAAGCTTCTAAACGTAAACTATTGACTATACGTATTTTGCATAGCCTCATCTGACACCGGAAGAAATTAACCCGAAAGCAAATCAAATAATTAAACTAAACAGCATTCAATAATAAGAACTTTTCACTGAAGTCATATTTAATTGTTGGTAACTCCATTCCATAAAATATTGATTCGCGTTAATAATTGATAATGCAATGATGTGTGCATTATACATTATATGTTATCTATTGTCTGCTGCATGCAGTTGGCAATTGCACTTGCGTACGATCATCTGAAATAATAAATTACTATTAAATTGAGGATTATAAAATTCAACCTACCTGAAAAACCCCCTCAGTTAACGGAGTCAAGTGCAGCACTAAATTAATTATAAACTGGAAAATTACGCATTACCACTTTTTGTCGTCGAATGCAAAACGTAATCGACGAAAAGTGAAGAGACGAAAACGCAAATACGACGTTCAAAGTTTAGCAGCGTGTCAAGCCAATCGTGTGTAATTACAGTTTCGTATGATTGACACAGAGGTCACTTTCCTGGCTAAACGCCACATTATTCTTATTCAATAAGCATGCAGAACGTTTACTGAACGTTTTGAAATTATATTTATGTGCATCATTAGAATACTTGAATGACTTTAAGTCCTTCGTCTTGCATGTCAGTTGTAAGCAGCACTGTCACCAGTAAGGACAACTTTGTGAAGAGAAGTAATTAATTATTTATTTCTACTATAAACTAATCAACGTGTAAGGAACATCCAACATCGAATAACATTGACCGTATTAATTGTTAATTATCAGGTTACTTTCATCGTTAAAATAACACTTGTTTACTTAATCATTTTGTTTTTACTTTCCACAGAGTCGAATTGAAGGGAGGAAGCGAATCCGAGATTATTTCAAAATGATCATCACAGTAGTGGACATGGAAGAACAAAAGTACGATTTCAACGTCCAGCCAGACTGGTCGGTCGAAAATTTGAAGATGAAGATTTGCGAGCGTACTGGAAAGTCGCCGGATGAATTTCGCCTAATTTATTTGGGAAGAACCCTTCAAGAGGATGGTCGTCTAGACGCCAATGGTATTCAAGAAGGTACGTTAACAACGTTTTTTATTTATTATGATCGCTAATTGTAAGTTTCAGACGTGAAACGAATCATATTCAATATTTTTCAGACGTGCATAGTGCGATTTTTAGGAAATTTTTTGGTATGCATCTTACTAGTCAACTGCATGAACAATGAAAGGTCAATGGGATAACACATTAAGTAATAATAGAGCATTTAGAAACCTGCTATTGCTTACCCGGGTTGTGACAGATTCTCGTAATTACCATATTAGTCTACTGTAATGAATAGAAAATGTGTAATGCCTATATGTACCTGTACTAACAAGTGACAAGACAATTTTAATTCAACTTGTTTCGTTAAATTAGAAAAAAATTGATTCTAGACGGTAGATGCAATTATCAATTATGATTATCTTATTCATTTAACAAACATATCAGTATTTAATTAGGTACAGCTTTTTACGATAAGACGTTCTTTGTCGTGCCAATGGAAATTAATAAATAAATGAAATAATGAAAAAATGAGCTAATACTGAATAGTTAAAATAGTGATAAACAAAAATGCATTACATTATTTTTAATTCTATGTTCAGGTTCCACAATACATTTGGTGGTTCGTTCTGTTGGAGGATTTCCGGAATAGGGTAAAATCATCCAGTATTAGCACTCCTTGGTCTCTTTATTCAACCGTTTAACGACTGTGTGTGTGTGTGTGTTCAGGGAATTACTGGAAGGAATGTGAAACTAGGATTAACCTTATAGCACTGTAGAATAATTGCATTTTGACTGATGAAATCACATAAACCATTTAAGTAATTATATAATTATTATATGAAATAAAAAGCAACTCTGTTTTTGTGCAGTACGTACCTGTTTAACAGTTATAAATATGCATTTTAATTAATAACAATTCTAGCATATCTTTTCTAAAATAAAATAAACTAAACTCAGCGTAAAGTTAAATGTACATAATGAACGCATAGCATTTCACATTAAAAGGACTAGTTTCTCATAAAAATCTGAATTGTATAGATAGATATGTACGTGCACCTTGCATGAAGTTCGTTTCGTTTAGAATAATTAATTATTTGCTTATAACCAAAAATAGCATCGTCGAGTCTGGGAAGAAGTTATGACAGCATGATGGTCTATAATTTTAAGTTGCCCATTGTACTTCATGCTTTTATTGAATAACGCCTGCACTGTTGCAAATCCACCGTGGCTTAGGCCTCTGAACTCGGCAAAAATAGCTGATGAATGTCACCATCGTGTTTATCCATCAAATTATTTTCAAGGCACCGGAAAAGACTGGAAGAAATGTAAAAGCACTATTAATTAGATATAGTAATTACTCCATAAGAAAATTGCATTTGAGACTCCATGTACAAAAATTTTTGTAATGAACATGTGCATACTAGATATGACAGTTCTTGTGAGTTAATTATTCACAGTTGTAGTTTCAAAACTCTTAATGTTATAAAACCAATTCGCCAATTAGAGTTGTAAATGGTTCTGTTGTTGCACGTGTGAAGTAAAATGATAATTTACAAAACCATCTCGAAATCGAAATGTTGTCAGAATTGCAGCAGAAGACGAGCATGCATGGTGAAGATGAAAACTGATTCATAATTCTAAGAAAAGGTGATTCATTCGTTCCATGAGTTTTGTAGAGTGTTTCTAGCTTACTACTAATAGGAAACTCAACGTCAGCGCTATCTGTGTATAAACAATTAATCGAAAGGCTCTGACAAAAAATTATGTAAGTGTCATATGATATGCCTATAACTATAACAATACAAAGCATTTGGATACATCAACTAAAAGTAGATGTAGATAAGCCGTGTGATAAATACACTATTAATTATTAGTGTCTTAATTCCGGTATGGTTGACGCTACTAGTTATAATTATGTACACAAAATTGGTATGAATTCATACACAATAATACTAAAGCCACCAGAACCGACCATTTTACTTGTGTTAAGCAATTTGACATTTCTGGATGACTTTGATCGACTTCGTCAGCGTTGTAATCTGAACTGACGTTACTTTCCACACTTGCAAGGAACCCGACCCCTGTGTCTTCTTTGCTCTATTGCAAACGCAAGGCAGCACGGACTCTTCGAAATATGCAAGCACCAGGATTCTCGGAAACGTGAAACTCGTTGTGGATTCTCACAAGGCATCATGTTTACACGTTTACTTGTAACTCTAGAATTTGGCCAAAAAGAAAAACATGTTCATTTTGTCCAAGTAAGCTCGGAATAAGAAAATACTTGAGTACTTTTGGGTAACCTCTGAAATAATCGCGGTCAAAGATTTCAGCAAAATTAATCTTAATATTATTTTAAAATGCATAGGCAAATACTTTTTACATTAAAAAAAGTGAAAGTTAACGAGAATAAATACTTGTTGAAAAGTTAAAAAAGTATTTAATTAGACCCTTTGAAAAGGGACAAAAAACGAAAAATTCAAACTCTGAAAAAGTGTAAAATATGGAAATCGCACATTTCAAAAAAGTATAAAAAAAAAATTCAGACTGCGAGAAAATGTAATAAATCAAAATTTGAACTTATTAAAAAAACGTAAAAATGACAGACTTTTTGAGCAAGTGCAAAAAATGTAAATTCATACTTGAAAAAGTGTAAAGAATAAAAAATCTGAATTTGCGAGGACGTGTAAAATATGAAAATTCAGACTTTTTGACACAGAGCAGAAATGAAAATGAGAAGTTTTTCAAAAAGTATAAAACATAAAATATAATCACTGCCATGATTTTTGGCTGAAATGGTCAACGATTCGTATCCTTTAATACTGATCATCTATAATTATTATCGATTAGGTATCTTCTGTCCCAAGTAATTATGTAATTATTTCAGAGCTTATAGAAAATGCACACAATTTTCATTTTATTCTCAGCTCACTACGAAGCAGTGATAAAGCTATCGTCGACCGAATTCGGCAGTTAGTACGCATCAAAATGAGCCCTTGTCAGTCACTAAATTGTCCATTATCCTATCTATACTGTACATATTCTAACTGAAGTAATTACATTATTACTGCTCGAGATTTATAGCAGTATTAAATAGGGAATGTAATAAGGAGTAAGCAGATAGTTAATGACATTCGCAACCGATAAGCTTGTACGACGTCGAGTGAACGTTTCGTGAGTTTATTGATACAATTACATTATTAGAAGACAGTCTTGGTTCGGTTTGCATTCAATGCTATTGAGTCTTCCTTTGGATTGCCACTTTTAATCTGCATTTTCGCAAGTAAGTATTAGTGTGTGCAAATAAATAAGCGTTTTTAAAATTTTAGATAATTAAATGAACTTGCTACAAAAGTCGAATAGCTTTTAACATATTATTGGAGTGTATTTTAGTACTAAAACAGAAATTATTTGTTTAATCATTTTCTTATTACTTTACAGGAAATCAAAACTAAGAGAGGAAGCGAATCTAGAATTATTTCAAAATGCTCATCTCAGTGGTGGACATGGAAGAACAAAAGTATGAGTTCAACGTGCAACCAGACTGGTCGGTCGAAAATGTGAAGATGAAGATTTGCGAGCGAACTGGAAAGTCTCCGGACGAATTTCGGCTCATTTATATGGGAAGGACCCTTCAAGAGGATGATCGCCTGGACGCTAGTGGTATCCAAGAAGGTACGTTAACAAATCCTGTAGATAATCGTATCGTATAATTTGTAGTTATTAATACTGTAGTTACTGTAGTTGTAATGATAACAAAAAGATGTGAGTTGTGAATTGTGACTCACTGCGGCATATTTTCATAGAATTAATTACATGATGTAACTCTAGAATTTAATCAAAGTTGAGATAAACGCATTAATTTTGTTGGAATAACCGCGGAATAAGAAAACACTAAAGTATAGTACATTTTTGGCAAACTTCGAAATGATTAAAGTTAAAGGTCACCAATTCCAGCACACTTTTAACTTTTAAAGTTAGTCTTAAATGCAGGAAATATGTAGGTACTTTTAACTTTTTTAAAAAGTAAAAGTGCAGACAACAAAAATGTACATATACAGTTTGAAAAAGTGCAGACAATAATAAATACTTTTTGAAAAATTCCAAATAATAAAAAGTACTTTCTGAAAAATTCCAAATAAAAAAAGTATAGGTACCTACTAATATTAGTTTAAAATGCAGTCAAATACATTTAACTTTTTTAAATATGAAAATAAAGAATTTAAACTTCTAAAAACGTGTTCAAATCTAAAAATCAGAATTTTTGAAAAATTGTGAACAATTAATCATCAGACTTTTTGAGAAAAAGTGAAGATTTAAAATTCAAACTTTTCGAAAGTGTCACCAATAAAAATACAGACTTTTTTCAATGGTGTAAAAAATTTATAATTACTTTTTTGAAAGAGTACAAAATATAGGTTATGAGTAACTAAACTTACATAGGTACGTGACTCTCACTGTGCATATTGACCTTGCGTGATGTTAGACAGCGATGAGTTTGAACTGTTTGAAGCTTACTAAAAATGCATCCAAATTCATTTTTATTCTCAACTTGCTTCGACGAAGGGGTCATGTCTTCGTCAACTTCGACGGAATTGTAGGGTCTTGTAAACGTAAAAATGTTCTCTTGCCATTTTCTTTTCAATGAAATACAAAACTGAAAGGCGAATTTTTTTTAATTTAACAGGTTCCACAATCCATTTGGTTGTTCGTTCTGTTGGAGGATTTCAAGAATAGTCAAAAATTTTAAAGTCCACCTGTCACCATTTGTTCTGCCGTCAAATGACTACATGTAGATCGGAGAGAGAAGGTTCAACTGTGACCAGTCGTAAAGCGCTCTGGAGTAATTATATTCTCCTATTCACAAAAGTACATATTAATTAATTACACATTAAATTACAAACATCCGTTTTTATGAAAATCAGCTAAATTATAATTAGTAAAAATCCTTTAAGCTAATGATAATTTCAAATATTTCTGATATAAATTATACCAGCACAGTTTTCAATACATGTTCGTTTGTAAGTTATATTACTGCTTCAAAAAAATAATGTCTGTTTTAAGGGTGATAATAAATTGTTATCGTATTTGGTAGTTTAAAAGTACTATTTTTGCAGCTAACGACTATTTTTCAAAAGTATTTTATTTAGCAGTGAGAAGTCGTTTCTTGGGATCAATTTTTTCAGTAGTTTATAGCAGTGCTTAATTTGGTTATATGGTATTTCAGTAGATCATTTGTTTATTGGATATTCACTCAAACTTGTTGTTATAATTACCTACTAAGACACTGAATGATAAAACGAGGTTTGGCTAATAATTTAAGACAAAACACCATTAGGCTACACTTCAAATAAAGTTTAATATGTACTGCTGTCAGAAAAAAATATTATAATTGCCTAAAGATTTTATCTTTGTTATTTAATTTGATTGAAGGCGCTTCCCGTCATTTGCATTAAAGTGACTTATGAATCTTCAAGAAAAGGCATTTAAAGCTTTTAGATTTACAGTGTGGTATAGGACCCTATCTCGATTTTGTTCCGGGATACCGATAATTATAGCCTAGGGGTGCAGGTAGGTATGCAAATCCAGTTTTTGAATAAAACCCTAAGCATGATACAAAGAAATACGGTATTCACTAAACGTTAGCCGCCTAAGCATAATTATACCTATCGTCGGTGAAGAGTGAAGAGTCAAAATCTCTTGTCTAAATCCAAATGTCTTTAAAGCACAATGACCCAAATGCAAAACGCCTTAGACACAAAATGACCTAAATCCGTAAATTGCAAGCACTTTCAATTATCTACAAAGTTCACTAATAACTGCATGGTTGGCACGAGACTTTTCAAAAGGTGAAAACGTTCTAATTACCTACTTTTCAAAAAGTGTAAAACGTCGTAATTAAGACTTCTCAAAATGGGCAAAACTTACGACTTTCAAGAAGTTTAAAACGTTGTAATTACGACTTTCAAGAAGTTTAAAACGTTGTAATTACGACTTTCAAGAAGTTTAAAACGTTGTAATTACGACTTTACAAAAACTTTAAAACGTTCTAATTGCGACTTTTCATAAATTGTAAAATGTTCTAATGGCAACTTTTCAACAAATGAAAAACATTCTACCTACATAGTTACTTGGAAGAATGTGTGAGCGATTTAAGAGAAAATATAATACGTAATTATTTAGGTTATTTTGCATTGTACTAGTTAGTCCCCCTAGATTCAGTTCATGCTATGGGTTTTAAGCAATTAATTAATTATATAGCAATACGCATATATTGTGGTAGAAGCACGAAACTAAGGCTTAGTCTACTGGTATAGCGAAAATTTAATTCTGTATTCATTACAGAAATAGCTGAACTATAATTATGTCTGGCATAAAAGTGGATGCATTCCACTTCACAAAACTCACGTAAATCCGTATGAAAAACAATTTATATGACGTATTATCCAGATCTTAAGACTTGCATTATTTGGTATTATAAATTATAAGCAACACGAATTAAGGCTTATCTACACTTCACTTTAACAGCCGAGTGAATGTAAAGTTTCTACTTCGTTACCATAGCAATAGAGTTTTACTTAGTGTTGTTATGGCCACAATTTTTTCCCAATGCCATTTTAATTTCGATGCCACGTTATTCTGACAATATAATTGTGAAGAGTAAGTCATCAGTCATCACACGGTCAATGTTGACAACCGTTCATAACACTTAATGCACTGAATAGAGAACGACGTAATCACGTAATTACTATAAGAATAAGATGCTTGTTCTTAGCTGTGAAATAAAATACAGCATTCAAACTTACTACAGTGCATGCATGTTTACTGTCAACTGTGATCTTAATTTCGTAGCTTCAAAAGCCTTTATGATGCTTTCGACGACGGGATGATATCACGATTTAGCACAATGACTCATTTCAAATCTGTGCTAAAGGTTTAATGCAGTTCAGGAGAAACTCATAAAAACTGGTATGCATGCATGTAAAACAAATGCACATTACATTTTAATTATAGTCTGTATGTAATTAATTAACCTAGTGTTACCTCTATGCACAAATGAAGTTCATGCCACTTAATAAATATGCCAATGTGCAAGCTAATTAATGCAGCGATAATACAGATACAGTACGCGTTAAATCAAGTTACGATTCTTAATTAAGAGATTTGCTTAAAATTTTGAAAGGACGGCCGTGATTGGACCAATTAAAAATCCTTAAGGTTCCTCGACCCACCTTTAAGTTTTCAAGCATATCTACTTACGATTAGATTGCTTACAAACAACAGTCATACCAGTCAGTAACTATTTCCTTTCTTACCTTCTACAGGATGGAATTAATTGCTCAAAAAAATAAAATGTACTAGGAATTGAATTCTTCATCGTTTAGGATAATTTAAGTTGTGAGCTGACTAATAGTTAATGAGTAATTAAATAGATAAAAACTCATTTCCCCTATGCTGTAACATTGAACTATGTACGCCAATGTATTCTTACGGCCAAGTTCGACTTAAGTGAGGTCGGAGGCTGTCTTAAGTTTTAGCCCGACTTAAGTCGATTTTTCTTCTTTAAGCAATTTATTGAATCCCGACCTAGAAGGTCCGTTCTCCGTTGCCGTGAATAGGCATGGTATACACTAACACATATTTATTAATTATATACCTAAGTAATTACAAACCAAGCAATATTGTCAATATTCTTATTCAAGATGAATGTAAAACGTAATCTGAACGTTTTGTGAGCACCATTAGAATGCTATAGCAATAATTATAACGACGAGCTACTCGAAAATGAAAACGGTGCACAATTTAATATTACGTATTTGTTATCGTTGTGCTACGAGTTAAAAACGTCGTACTAACGATTAGAGCTCTTCTTACGGACTTACAATTACAATGAAGTTAAATACGCGCAGTGCACTGGTGAGTTGGTGAGCATACCACTGGAATCTTACATTCGTCAGACGAGAAGAGATGTGTCATTATCGTTTGGATTTAATTATTAGACGAAGTGTTAGTCAGTTCTTATCAAATCTTAGTAAATTCCGCAGTGACGACGCCTCATCATTCGCACTTCCAATAAGCAATAATTAAGTAATTACCTGTAATTTGTTTGTTTATATTTTAATGTTAAGCGGCTTAATAGATTTTTTACGTCTTTCTTGTGTGTTCTAATAATTATTATCGAAATCACTTGAAGGGAGAAGGCCGGTACACATTCAACAATACGGGGCAGAGGCGCACCTAGACCTGAATATATTGTGTGTTGAGGGTTGCTTTGTAAGGAATTTTCCCGATTATTAATTACTATTTTTGCAAAGGTTTCGTTTTTCTTTTCTTTTTTCCAAATAGCACTTTCCAAAATCCTTACTAGTAAGGATTTTTGTTTGTAATAGAAACTTCTAGAAAGGGTATTTTCCACATCTTAATAATTTCTAATATTTGGGATTAACAATTTGTAAGAAGGTCACTTTTTTACAAACTTTTGGGGAGTGCTTCAGAACCCAAGCACTCATCTCCACCTCCACGTACGCGCCTGGAATGTGAAAGGGTAGTGGCAAATTAGAATCGAAATCGTAGTAATTAATGGATTTACCATTTTTCTGTGTAGGTACTGCATTATTTCAAGGCTTTCTTGCAATGGCTTTCGCTCGAATCAACCAAGAGCTTCAGAACATCAGGCGAAATCCGCCAGCGAATTGTTCTGCGGGTCCCATTGGGAATAACATCTTCGAGTGGAGAGGGACAATCATGGGACCGAAAAACTCACCTTATCAAGGAGGCGTATTTGGACTCAGTATTAAATTTCCCCGCAACTATCCTACATCGCCACCGGAAGTTAAGTTCACCACCACCATTTACCATCCAAACATCACCCCTGATGGAACTATTTGCTTGGACATTTTGAAATCGTCGCACTGGAAGTCGTGCATTACTATTTCCAAATTGCTGCTATCTCTCAGCGCTCTTCTATGTGAACCGAATCCGAATGATCCGCTGGTACGCGAAATCGCAATCATGTATAAGACGGATATAATTCGATTCAAGCGGGAAGCGGCTTCGTGGACAAGACGGCACGCTATGCCTTAATAAAGATAATCCATGGCAACAACAAATGGTCCTTATTATTACCTATGCCCTTTGAGTTGAATAATTTGGTTAGAAATAAATTCATTTTTGAGCTCCTTCTTTTTGTGGAAGTGATTTGAAACCTATGTTCTTTATTTTATTCGTATATTAATTTAATTACATATGGGATTCTAGGTAATTATTATACTTCATTATTTTGATTTGTGAAAAATGACATTTAGATCAATTACAAACAAACTAGTTGCAGTTTGCATGCCTTCTTATCATCTATGAATTTAGCTTTCCTTCCGGAGGTTTAAAATGATTCATTTATTTATCGAAATGTTAGAGAGAGATAGTTACGTATTGTCTATAAAGGATCGCAGCTTACAATCGTGCATAGTTCTAATGGTGTCTAATGATGAACACGTTAACCTTTTTCACTTAGTATCAGTTAAATGACTTCATAACTCATCGAGTCTCCGTTTCAGAGACTTCTTCATTGCTATGACTTAAATCCATAACTAAGCATTTTATTTTGAACTCCAACTTTTACTTAAAACAACAGTTGATTGTATGTACTTGTAGTTAATCAATTTTGACTAGATACAAAATATACATTAATTTATTTAAGCTCATACAGTAACTATTTCTTCATGATTACCTAAGAACTTATTTTTAAAATACAATAAATTATGACTATTTTGACAAACAACCTACTGATTATTCCTTTTTGACACTCCATGCAATTTTTTATTGTTGCTCTACTGCAATATTAAAAGTTCAAAGTCGTCACCACCGATTGCTGTTAGAATTTCCACTGACGATGAGTAGGGATCGGGTTTCGAATGAATCATGATTCTGATTAAAGGGTGAATCATTGACACTTCGTCTAAAAGTACAAGTGATTTCTTTTATAGAATAAAAGGTCAATGCGATGAATGAATAAAAGTACGAAGCTGTTTCTATATGAGCCGTAGAATAAGTGCGTTATAAGTGGCGTCTTCGTCTTCGTTCCCATCTAGTGGAATGTAGGTACAGGTACTAGGTACTACATGATTACATATATACCTACATACATACATACATAATTCAGAGAATGCATGCTAATATTATGAGCTCACCAGGGCAGGGTAGGGAGCAATTGGTTCAAGTTTTCATTTTAGCTTTGTCAACACATTGTAGAATTGTAGACTAAAGTAAATGATATGGGGCAATGCAAAAAATGAACGAAGTTTTGATTCTTAGCATCCTATTGTGTTAGTAATGTCTATGTTGTATGTTCCTGAATTTTCTGTACCCATTCCTGAAAGTTCTTTGAAATTGAAATAATTTCATAGACGTCCGATGTGGGACTGCGGGTTAGATTGTACCAAATTCGAAATTAGGTAACTTAACCTTTGCGTTTCTTAAAAAGCAAACTCAAGGATTCTTGGAAATGCAAAACGATTTCTGAATTATCATCCGCTGCATAGCTTACTATACTTCAGAAACAGCGCATTAACTAGAATGCTGTATAAGGCATAAAGTTCAATGATAATAATTTAGTAATGTAATGCAATAGTCGTATTTAGTAAAGTATGCAGGAACGACGTAAACTAAACGTTTCGTGGGTAACTATAATTATTTTCATCAGTGGAAGACAGTGCTCTGTTTCTACATAAATAGATTCATCTTCCTCTAGCTAGACAGTCATTATCAGCACTTTCGTCTTCAAGTATTGAAGTGTAATAATAAAAATAAACCTTCCGTGCTATTATAAGCGAATAATCTTGTTAGTAAAAGACGAAGATCTTTTAAAATTAGATTTAAATTAAAGGACCTTTTAGCATTAGTAATAACAATAAAGAATTATTCTTTGTTTAATTATATTCTCTTTGACTTTTCAGAAAAGCAAAGTGAAGAAGCGAATTAATCCCCTATTATTTCAAAATGCTCATCTCAGTGGTAGACATGGAAGAAAACAAGTACGATTTTGACGTTCAGCCAGACTGGTGCGTGGAGAATTTGAAAACCAAAATTTGTGATCGGACCGGAAAGTCCCCAGATGAATTTCGGCTCATTTATATGGGAAGAACCCTTCAGGAGAATCAGCGCTTGGACGCAAACGATATTAAAGAAGGTACGCAAACAAATTCTTGCTTCCATTTAGCCGTGGCAATTAATTATTATTATTATTACCCCGTAATCTCTGATATGATTATGATTGTACGTAACAGTAACAGGTTGACTGGAATGTAATTATAATTGTGCTGCTAGCCGTTGCTTGACTTATAATTATGTTAAAAGCTTACTATGATTAAAATTTCAATTTAACAGGTTCTACAATTAATTTGGTGGTTCGTACACTGGGGGGAAATTTTCCTGAGTAGTATGGTATTAACATGTAATGTTAGCCATATTCGTTGGATCTGGACTATCTACATACATCGGAAGAGTAAAGGACTGGAGCAAATATAAGCAAATGCAATCATTATATTTCGACTAAATGTGCATTTTATATTACTATAAGCAATTACATATTAAGAATAATGTAACCAGGTTCAGTTGTATGCATTATTTACATCCAAACCAAAATACAAACAACTATTAAATTGATGTCTAATGTGAATAAATTAAAAATTAATTAAATTATGTAGTTCATTATATTATAATTATGTGTGGCTTTAGTGTTTTAATCGAAAAATAATTTTCGTGTTAATTAACTTAAATTAAAAATTCAATGTCGTTTATTGTGCAATTAATCGGACAGAGCCTATAATACATACACAGAATCATAATTTAATTCAATTCAATTTAACGCACTCCTCATCATTTGACATTAAAATGACTGATCACAATTCATCATGGGTAGCTTCAAGAGTGTGAAACTATCCATGAAATATTATACCATACAATCATGTATATTAATTATATAATTACAGTAGCATATGCTAGAATATCCCCCCTTCTGCTACCTTATTATAGCCGTGAGTGAGACTTTTAAGATAATTATGCATGAAAAATCACCGTATAATTACAAATTACTCGTATCAGATCGTTCTCTCTGCATAAAGTGTCATCAACTGTTGACAACATTAACCATTTGATGACTCACTCTTCTAAGTAAAGTTCTTAGAATGAAAAGAAATAAAAAGTGTGTTGTGGAAACAAGCGGAATTTATGGGGCCATAAACTGAACTGGGTAAGCTGGAGCTGTATTCGGTGTTGCCAGCAGCATCAGCCAATCCTTCGAGAAATAATAAATAAGAGTAATCGAGTTACAATATCGTTAAGTTGGGAACTGTGAAAAAAATTCAACGTCAGATACATCCGAGTATAAACATTTAGTCCAAAGGCTCGTGTAATTTAATGATTGTCTTTTACAGGCAAGAAGATCAAGAATGAAGTGCGATGAGATATACCTATAACCATGGAAAGTAATAAATAAAAGCCAAAAGTGGCTGTATATAAACTGTGCAATAAATGCGCTATAATTGGCGTCTTCATTCCCGTCTCGGTGACGCTACTAGACGACATTGATATGAGTACGTAATTACATAAATTACCTATTACCAGACCAGGGCCAGGGCATTTAGCCTACAGACATATGTCATAAGATGTTCGACATTTTTAACTAGTTGGCTTAAGGCTTCGTCAACGTTCTGATTTGAACTTATAATTATTATAAATATGTAATTATAAGCGAGACATGTAAAAAATAAGTCATCATTGATTCTTGGAAAACTAATGCTGTTCAAGTCCATAAAACAGTTCATTCAGTCCATCTCATGCAGTTAGGTGTTTCCGTCTGTTTCTGTTCTATTTTCCTTTGTAGTTTGTAGCTTGTCGTCAGTTCCGGTCACTTCTCTTTTTAAACTTTAAACAGTCGTGAATTATTGGAAAAACTGAAACTAACTCGTGTTTTACATTTTTGACTTATTATCGCTCTACCTAAAGGTAGGTCCTACGTAGATATGGTGTCAAAATGAAGATAAATCTCAATGCATCGAAAATCAAGATTAACAGTCAAAATCTAAAACGCTTGGTAAACAAAATTACCTAAATTCATAAATGCGATAAATCATTGATACACGACTTTTTATAAGCACAAGACATTCTAACTAAGGCTTTGTAAAATGTGCAGAAAGTACTAATTGCAATTTTTCAAAAAGTACAAAACGTTCTAGTTACGACTTTTAAAAAGTGAAAAATGTTCTGATAATTAAAACTTTTTAAGACGCAAAAAACGTTCTAATTAAGACTTTTAAAAAAGTGTAAAAAGTTCTCATTACGGCTTTGCAAAAAACTTAAAACGTTCTAGTAGTCAAGCTACAGCTACTTTCCAAGCTTCAGACGCCCTCGAGCTCCGAATCCTACCCGGGTTTTTTGCTCGGCTTCTAATTTTAGATGTGAATGCACCGCGTGCATTTGTGTACGCAACGAGCTGGTGCAAATGCACGCGTTGCATTTGTTGGATCTCTGCATCCTTGGACCCGAGGGAAATCAAACGCTCAAAGCCAGTAAAAGCTGTACTGGGCGATAAGATTTCCCTCGTCATACACACTCAGCATTGCCACAATCGTCACCATC
>JAAXYX010001898.1:0-20015 GCA_036851915.1 Ptenothrix huangshanensis | reverse complement strand
ACACTCAAAAGCAACTTGAAATGAAACGTCCCTCAGCTTGTAAACTACTGAACCATTTCTTCTGTCTTGCACACGTGCTTGAATTGCACTCAACTTCCTTCGTTGATAAAGCCCAATTAAAATAAGTGACTTGAATCCAATTCAAGATTTAGATTTCAACAGATATGTTTCCTTTATTTGAATAATTTATTGCTAAGTACACTATAAAAAATAAATGAATCTAGAAGTCAAAATTTCAATCGTATCTTTTGATACAATTTTGGTGCGCTTTTTGGTGGACTTTAGATGTTTGCATAATTATGCGAATTAGGATTAATTTTTTTCCTGTTTTAGTTTTAAGATGATTTAGCTTTTATATGTAGATATAATCGATAATCTACTATAATGCTAAATAATACAGGAATAACTAAAATTGTAACTACATAACCATATAATCGTAAGTTATAAATAACTAGAATAAAGTTAAATACATAGAATAATGAATTAATTTGATTGACAGCCATGAATCTGGAGGAAATGAGACGGCTTCAGATGCTACTTCTAAGAGCAAGATCAATCAGTGATGACATTTGGGTTGGGGCTGATAAAAAGGAGTGGAAGAAGCATTCCATGAAGATGCAACGTCGGCCTAATTTTGGTCCTGATCCAATGCTTTTGTAAGTTATTTCATACAATTTCATTCAATAATAGTATTGGGGATTGTAGAAGTACCTACAATCAATGTGCAGGTTTTAAGCTAAAGAAGATTATTTAAATAATTAGGAGCTAAAATACTGTTTGCGTAATTTTCACATGGTTAGAAATTTCTTTTAGAGCTACATCTTGGAAAAGACGCAATTTTTTTTAATAATTTACACTAGACAAGATGTACCTTTTTTAAAATTTTACACTGGATGATTGCAAGTTTACACTAATATTCAACACTATTAAACTAATAAATAATTTACACCTACTTTACTTACACAATAACTTTTGCTAGTACTAATGATTTTCCTTGCATTTATTCCCAGTGGAGGAGGACCTACAGAGATGTGTCCAGCACTAAGCGTTTCCACCAGATCCCTTTCCCCCGTGATGTGTACCCGGGAGCTTCCCTTCATCTGTGAAAACGATCCGAATCAACCCCCGAAGCAAGGGAAGAATGGAGGAAAAGCTAAGCCAAAGACAGTCAAGCCAAAATCTCCCAAACCTACCAGAAACGAAGGTGGGGGCGGTAGTAAATCCAAGAGACGAGGAACGGTCAAAGTGGAGATGCGAAAGAAACGGGAAATTGCCCCATCCGAGTTGGACTTAGAGTTGGGATTTCCATCTCATCTCGATCCTCTTTTGAAGCAACTAGAGCCTCAATCACAATTACAATCACAAGTACTAGGACTCGAAGAAGGATCATCTTTGACAACCGGGAATCCCTTTAGCCTGAGCACGGAATCCGACGACACGGAAACGGTTAGT
Source organism: Ptenothrix huangshanensis (assembly GCA_036851915.1). Taxonomy (NCBI): domain Eukaryota; kingdom Metazoa; phylum Arthropoda; class Collembola; order Symphypleona; family Dicyrtomidae; genus Ptenothrix; species Ptenothrix huangshanensis. The sequence goes on along the minus strand of JAAXYX010001898.1, from coordinate 18,563 downwards.
GAGACGACGGAGGTCTATGCAACCGAGAGTCCGGCAGCTGCAGCGGCAGAGCACAATATTGGATTCTCTCCGCATGTTGAACACCTACAAGGAGAAAGCTTACTCAAGCCTCTGATCGAAGAGAAAGCTCCAAAGGAAGTAGTAGTCACAAATAAACCGAGCAAAATGCAACGCAAAGATAAAACTACCGATTCAAAATCCAATTCCAATTCCAATTCCAACCCACACATTTTCCACGCCACCGTTTCTACAAAGTTGGTTGTGCAAGATAACGGTAATGAAAAGGACAACAATAACAACGATAAGGAAAACGGTAAAGGTAACGGTAACGGTATCGGTATCGGTAGCATGAGCATGGAAGGAGATGAAAAAACCTCTACCACCTACGACCCGGATCAAATGCTTGTCGACCTAATGGACGAGCAAACAATGAATTTAACAGCAATCGAACTGGAGACGTCTGCATCCGCCGGTTCAGTGGCAATGGCTCTCAATGCATCATCAGTATCTGAATTAAATGATGCTACCATTTCTCCCAACTCCATCTCACAAACACAAATCAACAAGGTTCAAATGAAGGGATTAAGTCACAACCTTGTGGATTTAATTGAAAGCAACGATCTGTCAACGTCTGGACCAGGATCAGCACTTGTGGAATTTAATGATCGATCTGGTAATTTTTCAAATAGTAATTCCACCATGCCTTCAGTTTCCTTCGATGATATGATCGAGACTATGAACGTAAGCAGTGGGATGGGGAACAACAATAACAACAATAACAACAACAGTGATGATTTTGGGTCCTACAATGACACCAACAATAATATTACAACTGAACAATCCCTCGTGGACCAACACACACAAACTAGTCAGCTAATTGCTTCAGTCCTGGGAACAACCAATTCCGTTCCTACGGAAAGTTCCAGTTCAAACGCGTTGAGAGAAGATGATCCAGATCCAGATCCAACGTTGCCAGAAGGAAGTAAAATAAGAACACTTCGAAACGCTTCGCATTCCCACGGCGATATGACCACGACCACTACGAATACCATTGCCATTGCCAGTGTCAATGTAAAAGGTGAAGCACAGGGAAAGGACAAATTGAACCCCAACCAATCAATGTCCAGTACTATGGACGATGTCACAACCGTGCCCACAGAGGCCAACACAAAGTTTCAATCGAGTTCGGTAGTTCACAATTCAAGTTGGTTATTGGAAACCGTGACCCCGACCTCATTTCCTGGTCAAGTCAATGAAACCTTAATGTCAATTATGGGGAGCTCAAGTCGTAGCAATGATAGTGATAATGATAATGGTAACGGGATTATGAACGGAACAATGTCAATTGCAACGACTGATGAGCAGGCATCAACTGATTCAGAATTGATGGCAACGACCATCACAGTCACAACCACAGCTAGTGGAGGAGATTTGACCTATGAGACTAGTAGTAATTTGTATAATGGTACGGGAACTGGAACAGTAATGACAACACTCATCAGTCCGGTACCGGTTTCTGTATAGGAGGCTTGCATGCTAACTTCACTTCGATCGTTAATGTGATGACAGACGTTGACTAATGAAAATGATGATGATGATTGTCAATGCAATGGTTACCTTAAGATCACAAAGACCACGGCCCTCTTTTAAATATTATAATAGTCATTAATTTTTGTCATAATCTTTCTTGTCATGTTATCAAAAACTATCACATCAAACATGGTATTGGTAGTAATAGTAATTAGTAGCAATAGCATTCCAATCCAAATCCATCCTATGACCCGGATCCGACCGAATTTAAAACTTAAAGTTTAAAATATAGTTAATATAAATCGGGATTTTCAAATTAAAATTAATTAGATGTTGAATGCACAGCACAATAAAATTAGTAATGACATGACATGTCTCTACGTGTAGGAATGAATCTTGTAAAATCGCCATTCTATTTTATATACATGCAACCTGTGGTAAAATTAAGTTTGGTTAACCACAATTAACGATGACTAAATAATTGTATGAAATAGAATTGAATCGAACTGTTCGATTGTTTTCAATGTAATTATTCAAGTAGGGGGTTGAATAATGAAGGGTAATCATTTATTTAAAAAACTATTCAAATTTCCTTTAGCATAATAATAGTTTAAAAAATACGGGAGTTCATTGTATTATGGAGTTTTGAAGTTTTGAATGCTGCAATCAAAACAGGATTACCTACCTACAAATTAATGGCGATTGAATCAGATCAAGTTTTGGCATTATAAATGTTGACGTTAATTCTTTATAGGTTTGTTGTAATAATCACTATAGGGCTAAGGGCACGAAGATGAATCTGAACGTAATAAATAAATAAATAAATGTACCTGCGTCTTCAAGGTAATTGCGTCTCCACTTATCGTGAGTGAGTATATGATGATACTATACATATCATGGAAAAAGAGTACACAGTTATTGTTATATGACACTGAAATATAATTAACTATTGATTACAAAGAAGCACGAAGGTGTGAACAAGACGTCCACAAAAAATTGAGGTTGATGTTGAAGCTAATGCCGAAGTTGGGAATGAGTTAAGTGATACTGAAATTTCTTAAAATTACTATTTGCCTAATATTAATGTTACAAATGAAGAGAGAAATGCAGAAATTCACATCTGTCAAATCAAAAACACCATATATATGTATTTACTAATAAAAAATAAAGCAGACATGATTAATGTTGCAATTTCTTATTAGCAATTATGATTTAGCTTTATTGCAGCAACTATTACAAAAGTCTACATATGCTTTTCACTGATCACGATTCCACATCGTAGGTAATTATATTTTTAGCACCGTATATAGGTGAGTGAGGATACCAGTAAAATCATATAATTATGAAATATAATTACGGGATTCATATAACTGTATAATTTGAATTATTTGGCTATCATTCCATCACAAATGATAGATTAATAATAAAGACTTTTTGAAATGCCATCTACCAATGTCTATAACAAGCATCTATTAATTGGACTGAAATGAAGTTAATTTTCACAATATTAGCGGCCAATCTTTGGTAACAATGATTACACTGCAGGACAATAAAACAAGGACTTGAAACCGTGAACATGGGATACCTACTTATACTTAGGTAATTATTAGATAATTCGCATGACAAGATGTTTCCTTCTATTAGCTACTTTGATTTCGTACTTTCTAATAAATCTTTAGCTTCATTTATCTTAGAAGCTAGGTAAGGAGATCCTCCACGATCCGGATGATTTATCAGCATTATCCTTCTATGTGCTTCCTGTAGATAAAAAGAAAAACGGGTTACAAACGATAATCTTACAAGAAAGAGGAAATCGAATTTCATGAGACTTTTAGAATCATAGAATTACTGAATTACTCATTAATAATATGCACCCATACTAATGGTACCTTAATTCTTGTGGAACTAGCAGTAGGTGAGACTCCAAGGATTAGTGATGCCTCCCTCCGTGTCATCTTAGGATCAAATCCTCCCTTATAATACCGAGACGAGCTAAGAATATTTTCGTCGATTGTAGGAAGAGTCTTCACAGCCTGAGCAAATTTTTCGGCCATATTTGGAGCTCTTCTCAAAGCATACCGACCCACAAATCCCACTGCGGCTATACCAAGCCCAACGGCCACCATAGAACTTGCCTAAAAACAAATCAAAATCAAAACCATCATAATTATATTCAATCAAAACACAAAATGCAATCAACATCAATACTTCACGTGTGACGTAATCATCAATCTCCTTTCTAATGGGTGAAAAACTGTAGATCCTAAAAATAATAACACCAACTTATAATGATATTATAGCTTTATCAATTCTAGTGCATAGTGTGACAAATTCAGATGAAAAAGGCCGGATTCGTAATTCCTGATTTTATGACGCAATAATATTTATATATATGTCTTACCATCACGTAGATTGGGTTTCAACAGAAAAAATTCGTAAATTTGTGAACCTTTACGAATGATACGGATCCACAAACGTTCAATTTAGTAAGGAAGCCAATAATACAAAAATTTTGATTTTATTTGTCGCAAGCTCAAAAAATTAGCCTCCGTTTTCGAATGAAGAATGAAGCACTGCTTTTCTGTGGTTTGTTCTAGCTTCTAGCACGTAGAATATTCAAATTTGGCGGCTTGCTTCAAGGTCTTCTCGCAAGGATTTGTTAACATATAACTTCAAACGAAATAATATTTAATAATATTTATATTTCAAATTTCCGAATTTCAGTTTCAGTTTTCGATCATTCAGTTCAAGAGAGAACAAAATTTATTCGAAAATAAAATCACTAACACAAATCCGTGTTTGCCCTTAAGGAAATTCATTTACAACGGTGAAAATATTCCCAAATATAAATCACAATAATGTCTCCCTAAGCCCAAAATGTAGTTTTGATATTGCCTGCAATGCAAACGGTATATGCAAACCGAATCCTCGGATTTTTTTTACTGAATTTAATTATGATAAGATAACTACAGAATGTGCTGAAGGAATATGAAGTAAAAAAACCTCACCACAGAAATTCAAAGGTGCAAAATGGTGCAAAAGAAAACTCCATATGATATTTCGATGAGGTAGAAAAAACAACAGACAGAGATAAACTCACGTCAACTTGCTATTAATTTATTTCTAACGTTGTGGCTACAGTTTCGCCCAAACGCAATTGACTACATTATAAAATACACACCACAGTGAAGAATTCCTATGTGTAACCAAATTACAATCTAACCATAATTGTCGCAATTATCCCCATTATACAGCGACTCTTCCGATGTTGACATATCAATAGAATACAAGTACACGGTTTACGAATGAATACTAATTTACAGATAATCGATGCTCCAACAATCTCTTTAGTTTGCCAACAACAATATTAGATAAAGTCAGTCATTGCCATTGTCATTGTTACTATGGCTTATCGTAGCTTTTGATGAGCTGTACCAGAATGCCGATATTTGCACAGAAGAACGCGATGGACTCGAGCCAAACGTACATGAATGTATTTCTCCCCTCAAACTCAAGGTAGTAGGCAGGAAGAAGCCATGCAAACTGAGCGAAGTACCAAACGAAAAGAAGAATGGCAGAGTGAACCCATTTCAGTTTTAATTTGGGCACTAGCACGGGTAGAATGCTAAGATACCACAGGAAGTACTGGGAGGTGCAGACTTTGTTGAAGATGACGAAACAATAGGTTTGGACGAAGATACAGAAGTTGACGTGTTCCTTCGATGGAAAGAGGAAGGCCACACTTGCCAGCAGGACCAACTGGGGTACGAAGCTCACCAATTTCAGGAGCCAACTCGCATTATCCGCATTTAGATAGAGAAGATAAAAGTACAGGGAGAAATTGTGCTTGATATCCTTCCTGGAGATATGGTAGAAATAAGATTCCTCCAGAAACTCATCCCCATACAGGTAGTAACATATGGCTGTAGGAATTCCAAAGCCAAGAATGGCACCGAATATAAGTTTGAGACGGTTTAAGGAAAGGTAGAAGAGTCCGGTCCACCCTGAATTCCTTAAGCCTAAAGCTAGATAGAGGGGAAGACCGTAGGGCAAGGTGTATGGTTTAAAATGAACAGCAAATCCGTAAAGAATTCCCGAGAGTAGATAGGCTTCCACGTGGAAGAAATATAGTACTGCGAGAACGATGCAGAGAATAATGGATTCGGAACTTCCTCTCGTACAGATGACAATTGGCAAGGGATTGTAGATCCAGAGGAAACTACACTGGACACTTACAGACTCGTTCAAGGCAGGAGACTCCCATCGAACGATTTTGTAAATTAAGAACGACGTAAGGATATCGAAGAGGATGAAGATAAGTTTACCGTAGGATGCTAGTAGAACGGTATTAGGAGTGAGTAGCCACGCAAGGATTGGAGTGTAGCGGTAGGTTTCTCGCAGATATGGTGATTGTCCATTCACAACATACTTGGCAGCATCACTATAAACACTGTAATCAATATCAGTGTACTTGACCACACTAACAGAATCCTGGTACAATCCGTATAAAAGGAAGGCAAGCCGAATTCCAAAGCCGATGGCTAGATGCTTCACTATACTCATGGACGACATGGTTTCACCGTTGATTTTGACATTGACTAATATTTGCTCAGACTAGTAAATTGTTTGCATAAATTTGGAGTCTCTACATGAATTCTTCATTCGGTGGTAGGCATTGATACCGTTGCCACAACTTTATAATCTACTGCCGCGCTTCTTCGCAGCTTGCTTTAGACATTCCTTAAATGCTAAGAATTCTTTCTCACACTGATTCAACTTGGGATCATCCGTTTTGGTTACACATTTGGCATACAAAGTCCCAGCGGACGAACAGTCGGCCAACAGTTTGGGGAAAGTCTTTAATCTATTTCGTGCACTTTTCACAGCTTCCATAGTTTATCTGCCTCATACAATGGAGTGATAACCAAAATTTTCCTTCCTTTCAAAATTATGCAGCTAATTCTTACCGCTAATTTTTCTAATCAATTATTCTATGCTTCTTGTAGAAATACAGTTCAATCTGTTTTATCGCTAGTTAAGTCAATTTTTTCCAATACAATTTTCTTCATCTTTTTATCCAACATTTCTTGATGCTGCATTGGACTATACCGATCGAACAAATCGGAAAATTTTGAATCAGGACCAGCCGCAGCGATTCGCTCTCGCAAAATATCTATGTCTCGTTTCCCTCTCTGGAGTTCATGGGGCCACCACGTATCTAATTCATTTACTGTTGAAGGACTATAAAAGCAACAAGACAACAAATTCAAACGACGAATGGAATGAGGAATTCAATAATTACTGCCAATGCAAATGGTTTGAATAATTATGTCGTATAAATTATTAAATATCCTTACTCAGAAAAAAACGCGTGGTATATGGGTGCACTGTACAATACTAGGAAACTTGTTAGGCCTCCACCGATTATGAAAACACGGGGGTAGCGATGCCAAAGTCGTTGATTGGTTAAATAATAAGGCCTTCCATGCTTATCTCTTAAAGGTGGTTTCACTTTCTTCCTTTTAATGAAATTTAAGAAATCCTGGATGTAGCTCATACTGTCACGAACAGGATCTCACTGCGGTTCACCTGGAAGAGTCCAAAGAATAAAATACATATTTTATTTTGGTTTGTGCATTCTTTCAAAAAAATATATTTCCCACTGAATCAATTTCTTAGGTGTTTATATTTTCAAAGCTTGAGCAAGAATAAATAGTTAATGTTATTATGATTCTACCATCCTAATGCCAAATAATTATAGTTAAAATATAACAAATAATTGTACAAAATCAATGATATACCCTATCCTACAAAGTTCAAATGTGTGATGTATTACAAAGCGAGAATACTGCAATGAATTCAGTTGTCTTTCTTCCCAGTCACAGTCACAGCAGCCGACTGTTCCCGAGCTTTGATTCTTTTCTGAAGCTGAAACTTGAAACCGTCACAAGAAGGAAAATTTTTACTCGCGTTATTTTCGCAGCAATCTAGCATGGTTTGAATTATGTGCTCACATTTGTCCTGCTGGTAATTATTCTCTACACAGTTGAAGGGAATAACAAAACAAACGATAGTGTCTCATGTCAATCATTGCCACACAACAACAAAGATAAAGAAAAAAATACAGCCAAAAATATTTCCATGTTGGTATTTTTATTCACTTTTTAACTATAATTTGAGTAAGTCGCCCAAAACCTTAAGTACTTTTAAAAATAGCAATAAGACCACATAACCTTCCCTCACTAATCGAATTTTTTTTTATTTTCACGCGAATCTCGATAATAGGTACTATGTATAAATCTCCGCTCGATTTTTAACCCATAATTTTAAAGTAAGATTTCCCTTTCTAAATTGAGGATGAATCATCCAACTACTTACTGTACTCAACCTATAGCCTTGTCAGATATGCTATCGTTGATAATTAAAACATGAAAATTCAAACTTACTCTGCAAACAAGTTTGAATCATGCATGCCCATGGTTGACATTCATCACCTTTGGACATGATCCCCTGCAACTGGCTGCTGGCCTGGATTACCGATGATATCAAAACTAACAATGAGAATAAATGCAAACATAACGTCACGTACATCATTTCACAAACTAGAGTAATCATGAATCACATCAAATATCAAATGCTTAATATCCAGATTTCGAATCCAAATATTATTTAAATCAAATGAGTTTGTTTCTAGATTGTAATAGAATCAGATCAACTGGTTTTCTTTTAAAAGAAATAATGACAATGGCATCTCGTCCAACATTTGCAGCTACAAAATGAGCTGAAATTTACAACTGTAATGAATTCTCAATGCAACAATAACGATCAACAATGACGAGCGTTTAAAAATCAATTGTGAAAAAACAATTTTCGAGAAACCTTCAACATAAAAAATCAATACACTAAAGCAAATACAAACAGATTCGGTTTTAAATTGAAACTTCTACTGATGAGTGACTGCCAATGGCCTACGTCGAACTAACTATGGTTTTGATTGTTGACTTTATTTAGTTCCAGATTCTGACCTCAACAATTGTCAACCATTGTAGTTACCAATAATTGACAATCAAAAACATNCAGATTCGGTTTTAAATTGAAACTTCTACTGATGAGTGACTGCCAATGGCCTACGTCGAACTAACTATGGTTTTGATTGTTGACTTTATTTAGTTCCAGATTCTGACCTCAACAATTGTCAACCATTGTAGTTACCAATAATTGACAATCAAAAACATTCACCACTTCAGTGACGAGTTTTGCATTTGTACAATCAGCCTTACTGCTTACTAAAACACATAAAATCAACAGCGTCCAAATACTTATGATACAATCAAGAAAGCATTTAAAATATTATCGTTTTAAAAGACTGGCAGGGACAAGTAAGCAGAACAATAACACCCTAGTTTAAAATTTGAACCGAAAACACGGAATGATGTAATTACGGTGTACATAATAGATAGACGATTTGCCGTCGGTATAATTAATTACTACAAATTGCTCTCGCAAAGTCGCAAGTGTACTTTGTACGCTTCGTAAGTCCAACTACCTTCACCAACCGTAGTGTTCTTTGTCAATTCTCCGTAATTGGTGATCAAACAGCAACTTTTTAAACTCAAATTAATCGTTGTTAGATTCTTTCACCTACACATTTTGAATTTAAACATGGTTAGTACCTATACCCTAACACGAGGTGAACTACTACCGGGACCGGGACCGGTCGATTTCATTTCGGACTTTCTTCAACAACTACGAACTAATTGCTATTACCAATGTTACCATGCTTAATTACAATTACGATTGACGTTGACACAATCCAAACTGCTATTGCATATCACAAGCAAGCAACAAGAGCAACACTTGACACTAGTATCAGTTAGTTAACTAAAACCTAAAGTTATGTATACCATTATAATCGAAAGTAACAATAATTATTTCAGTGATTACCCTGTACAGTGTCGACTTGTTCCAATCAGCTAGATCACAAATATGGTTGGTTGTAATTAAATAGTAAAACTCCGTGAAAACAACTCCGGTGTTTCCACCAAGAATGACGAATGTTCTTCGGATTCGGATCGGATTCTGTGTCCTGTGTTATGTCGTGGGGAAAGAAAGATCTTTGAGTGAATTGATTGCTTGGTGAATGTTTTGTGGTGGGAGATTGGAATGGGCTTGCATGTGGACTGCGGATGTAGTTTGAAAGATGATTTTGGTTGTGGGAGCGAGCGGTGTGTGATCATGTGTTGGTTTTGGTTGGGACGCGAGCGCTTGGAGGGAGAAGGAGAAGGCGGCGCCAGGCGCGGGGAAGTGGCAGCGAGTGGGAAGTGGGCTTTGTGCTTGCGTCAGCAAGCAGAACGTGGAGAAGGTGAAAGGAAAGCAGGGCTGGACGCCCAGCACGGAAGGAGAGCAGGAGCAGCGAGCAGCGGCAGCTTATCGCACTTGGCTTTCGCTTGGCTCGTGATTTGCTCCACTGATGGCTTTAGTCTCGGCCAGCAGAGCGTGAGCATCGACAATCGACACCAGCACTAGGATTCTAGCATCGGCCTGGCTTGATGGCTTGGCCTCGGCCCTAGACACGACGTCGAACGAAAGCAGCGTTCGCCTCGAACTCTCGAGGGTTCTCCCAGCTTTGGACTTTGAAGCAGGAAGATAGCAAGTAGCCATTATTTCCACTCGCCCGTCAAGGCTTTTTCGCTGGAAACCGTTTAGCCCTTTCCAAAACCAAAATACCCAAATTGTGTTGTAGTACCTACTGCGTTTTTACGTGTGGTTACTGTGGTTTCCTCAATTTGGATTTGGGGTCCTCGCTGTCTTGTTTGTGCTCGGGAAATCTTGGCTTGGTCTTTCTTTTGGACTGTTTTGGCTTTGGCGTTGCTGGTACTCGGCTGCAGCCCTGTCGCCGTCGAAGCGGAAGGCTACCCGTACAAAGACACTCGGCTCATCCACTCATCCTTCAGTGGGTACTTTTCTCCTTCTTCCTTTTTGAGCCCACCAATTCCTGCTCCTGCTGCTGCGGAGTCCACGAGCTTGCCATTTTATAGCACAATATTATTTGAGCCACAATCAAATTTTTGCTGGCTAGAAAAGTGTCTGTGGTTTCCTCAACTTCACCTGCCCCGTCCTGCCTGTCACATACCTTTAAACCTTCGCCTACATATCCTTAACTAGATCTAAAGCCAAAGCGAAAACGAAACAAGTCCGCAATTCAAGTTGGAACAAGAGTAGATCGAGTACCACAGGCGGGTGAATTTTTTCTTACCTGTCTCATCGCCCACGGAAGAGATGATTCGGTTTCATGATAGTTGGTTGGAAGAACCGGCTCTTAGGGGTAAGACTTGTTGTCTTTGTCTTTTTCAACCATCCAAATCCAACTCTCATATGCATGCTTTTATCATCAATCATGTTTTTTACACCTTTCACCTTCCTAAATTCCGTAGATTCGATGTGTAGGTGTAGATTCAGTTCCTCACGCACTTCCGGGCCCGCTCATACATTAGATGCTAGAGAAAACTCAGTATTCGTTATTCCCTATTGGGCGGTAAATGGTAAAGGAAAGAATTTCCTTGTCCAGCGAATGCATCTGCAGTTGTTGTTATCTATTTGACTAGATTTTTGGAACATTCTGTGATTGGTGATTGTGATGTTGTTGATCACACCTGGGAATGATATGAGAGTAATTAGTACTTAGTCATTAGTACTCTAAATTTAAGAAAATGTGGATGGATCGTGATTGGTTTGGCTGATGGTAGATTTGGATGTTGCATGTGATAATATGCACTTGCTTGAAAGTGATAGTGATGGATGTTGTGTTATTGATGAAGCACATGAATGATTCCTCGTTCGTCATTCGTCCAATTAGAGTTTTGCATGTGTAGGCAAATTAGGCATGTGTGTGGATTGTGGATGTATATATGCTTTATGCGCATTATGATGGTAGAGACACAAAGAAGGTTCATGAAGTAGATAATTAATAATTAGAAAAGAAAAGGCGTATGAATATGAATAGAGTGTATGTTTTTGTAGGGGTGGACGCCTGAGTGGTGGAGACAATTAATTAATGTGGGGATGAAACAAGGAATGGTCGTGGAATAATGAGCTAATGTGAAGTAATAGTTAAAGATTTTGAATACGAGTGTAATAATATGTAACAAATGACTTAATTTGTAGACTGGCTGGTGAAGGTGACTAATGATGAGAGCCGTGCATACTGCCGTTGGTGTGCCATTGTTCTGAGAGCTCATAAAGCGGATCTGACAACGCATGCAGCAACAGCCAAACATGCCAAGAATCTGGAATCCGCATCGTTGGCTGGAGTCAATTCGGGTCCTATGAGTGTCCAGATCGTTCCCAGTGAAGAACAAGTAATTGCTGGTTCAATAATTGGTCAATCGCCTCGATATACAGATCTTAATTACACGTTTCAACAACAAAGGTCACCGTATTCTAAACGATTTCGTCCTGAATGGCAAGAGATCGACGAACTGAAAGGTTAGTGCGTGAAATTTTATGAAGACGAGTAGATCTGGAATATTACACTACTGGAATCGTGTTCACTCTACTCTAGTACTAGGATTTATGTATGACCCTAATCCTTGGCTCTTATCTCGTCCTGTACAATATAGCTTGGTTAGAACCGTGCCAAGAAGACTCGACGAAGGCGTATTGCAAAATGTGCGCTGTGCAACTCAGAGCCCATAAACATGACCTTCTCCTTCATGGACGTTCTACGAAGCACAAACGGTGTTCGCAAGTAGCCAATGTACCATCTGTCGCATCCGCCACTAATGCAAATGTGATGTCGGTCGAGTATGAAACGACTGTGTCCCACTCCGACATGGTTCCTGGTGCAACGATCGTGGACACTATTGTCACTTCCGTGGATGATAGTCCAGTATTAAAAAAGCCTCGTACCTTAGTCGAAGATATGCCTTCTGATGAAGTAATTCAACATATTGCAACAAATGGGGATGGGGGGAATACCGTCATCCTACCTCACAGTGATGACTCGCGTCAAGGTCAAACTCAAGATAGTGTTAATGGCAGTGGTGAGGAGGACCGGGATCCCAACGATATCAAGCCTACCCAAATTAGTATCATTCGAGTCATGGACAAACCTAAAAACTCCATAATCTTTTCTCCCGAGAACAATTTCCGAGCAGGAACGCAACAAGGGGGTAGTGGGGCGAGACGAAGACGTGGCCGTATGAATGCAGCCGATGTGGTTCGTGCTGTAGAGCTCAATGAATTTACCGGTTACGAAATGTTACAGATACTTAAAACTATCGTTCCTAAGCTATGATGTCATCTTTTTCTCCACTACGACTGCGACCTCAATTTTCCAGGCACTGACTTCCCATACAAAATAATACTTTCAAACACATTTCGAAACTTAGCTTGTCAAGGTTGAATGTTAAAGGAATCATTTCTACTCCACCTTTTTCAAAACGCTAGAAGACGAAATATCACTTAGCTACACCTACTTTGCGTACCGAATTAGAATGATTACAGTTAGTGCATTTCATACCACTACCATCTGTTTCCTTGCTATATCCTGAAGCAGAGACAGGTTCGAACAACGTTTTGAATCAAGTGAGGTAAAAACGGGACCCTGGAATTTGAATTCGTTTTTTTTCTCTGCACATGTAAATAATGCTGTACAGAAAACCCTTCGTTTCAAATGACTATTTTTTACTTACTGTTAGGATTGTTAAGAATTGGGGGTGACAAAAGAGGAGAAGAGATATAGAGGGGATATGGGGATATTTTCACGTTCTCTAACAATATTGCACCAACGTAATGTCAAATCACGTTATGACACGTCACTTCATGTCACATCGTCTAGTTTGCCTTTGCACTCCCGGAATGTATGTTTTCACCAAGTCTTGACTTGAACGGGGTGAATTTTAATTAATAACATAGAGAACGGCGAAACTGTAATTACCAAGTACCCTGTGCTTTACGTTGTATGGTTATTTTTACCTTTTGCTTTCCTATAATTACGCCATTTTCCATTTAGGCATCTGTATGTAATGTATTCAAATCATTTCTTACGATTCGTAGCCATTGAATTTATATTTTTATTTTCAAACTTCTAGAGTACCAAAATTACCAAGTCTTTATTCCTTGTCTTGTGACTATTGCTACCTTGTGATTATAATTAGTAAGTGGAGCAAAATGTAAGCTAATATAGCTTGTATGTAATCTTTAATTACCATTTTCGGCTGCCTTGTCCGTTAGTACAACATTTTGAAGTCAATGTCATTTTCCTCTAATTCATTAATAGGAAAAAATTTAAATCGGAACATAATTCTGTAATTATGTCTATGACCGGGATCTTGCTACGCTAACGTTCTCCCCACAATCATATCCGTCTATAACTAAATGTGAATCGATTTCTAAGCCTCACTGTAATGAAATATAAATATATTATCCATTGTAAAATGATATATATATATATAATTAATTATATAAATAGTCTATACTAAAATAGTAAGTATCTTATACATACTTATAGCATGTAATTTAGTTAAAGTAGCTGATCTAATTATAGTTAATTTTTAATTGTACTGCAATCTTAAATCAATAGTATCTGCTGATATCGAAATTCTAAATGCTGCATAACTTGAATATCTGGGTTAAAGGTAATTAATTATCTGGTGAAAACGAAAGGGAAGGAAAGCAAAGCAACTTAGTACGTACCAAAAATAGATGAGTATGTACGTATCGTGATCATAATTCCTACTCTTTCGTTTTAAGGTACCACTAAAACCATTGTAATCGAATTACCTTGTGCAGCTGACAAGGTATTTTGAACTAATCATTTTTATTTTTGTGATCTTTCTCGTGAGCTGTAAAAAATCCTGTGTTAAACTAAATTAAAGTTAAAGTCTAAAGATTTGGCAAACACTTTTCAAAGCTTATTGCTAAACTTTAATTTTCAACAAATATTTTTAAGTCTCATTAGTACATAATAAACTACAAATTATTGTAATCTACAATGGAAAGAAAATGCGCTTTAAGAGTGTACACATTTTCTTTGGAAATGTTGGAATAATCCCACTCTCACTTTTACTCACTTCTTTCACACAATTAATTATTATATATAGTTACTTTATTCTTGCTTGTTTTTATTTAACCGAAACCCTCACAGGTGACGGTCACAGGCTGCAGGTACAATAATATTACTCAAAAAAATACAACGGTCAACAAATTATTAGTACGAATTACGATAATGCCTTCGCTTTATTTTTACAAATATTTAAAACTAAATCCTTACTTTATATCAACTAGTAGCATGTAGTCATAATTATAACATGATTATACCTTATTACGTACATAATTATTAAATAGTTATCAAGTACATAACATTATCTATGAGCATCAGTTCGATCTATAAAGTGTACAGAAAATCTGCAAAATACTTCTCTGCCATGAAGGAGCACATTACAAATTACAATTATCATAATCATATAATTCTATAGTTAATATAAATATAATTAGATATTTGTAGCGTAACCAAAAATAAATAGGTCCATGTCCATACGTGGATTCACGCTTAAAGTATAATTGCTGAAGAGTAAAGTGTAGTGTAACCAACTTATCGTATCGCATCGTATCGTGTCTTATGGGATCGTACGGATATTTTTATGCAGACGACGACTAAGTAATTTAACGAAATCATAGATAGTAATTAATCATAAATATTTATGTTGTATGAATGTCTATTATTAGTAGTACCTTTATTTTAGGAAGTTCGTAAGACAGTCAAAGTCAAAATGATCCTCCTTGATTGAGCGATACGATGCGATGCAAACAAGTTATTGCGACGAAATATAATATGCAGAATACAAAAAATTAAAGTGCTAATAATTATACTCAAGCGAATTAACTATAGGAAATATCAACCAAACCTTAGTTGGTAGGGAATAATGAGCTGAAATACTGAAATATTTCAATATTAATTGAAACCTGATCTGGAAATACCCTCATCGTCGTCCATTTATTTTATCTTCCTTTTTGCCTGTAATAAATAAATTTAATTGCGGCTTTGTACCGAACACTGAAGTGACCTATAGTAGTGTAGTAATGGTTGCAATTTAAGACGCTATATATTCGTACTTAATGAAAAATGCTCGCGAGTTCGTCCAACCAGTGGAATCGATATCGATTACGTAGCTAATTACAATTAGATTGATTTTAATTCAGCAGAGTCGAAGTACCAAGTTAATTACGTAATAGGTAATTGTAATTATAATCATCCCTGCTCACACGTTTCGAAGTTGTTTATTTGGTGGGACATGGAAAACTAGAATCAAAGAGATAAATTGGCTTAAATAGATAACATTAGTTGTAAGGTATGTGTTCTCACAAAAATAACGGCACGCCGGGACATGTCATGACTTGACTTGTCTAGGTTAACGTCCTGGTTCATGGTTCATGGGCGAAATTCTTGAAATTCTCAAGTCCACTTTTGAAGGTAGGATGACCAGCCCTTATTACCGTTGTCACGTAGCTGTTGATCTCCTGAGAAAAAAGTTTTAATTAGTACCTGCTTCAGAATCAAAGAGATTTTTCACTAATTTAACGGCAAAAATTCATTTACCTTTTACAGCCGTCTCGAGCCTCGTAACTTCCTCAGGAGCCAGCTTCAACATAGTTTTGAAAACAGGAATAAGACGGAGACGTTCATCTTCCCCGGACAAAGTAATAAACTAATAAAACGAACAAGATAAAATAAAAATAAACAATCAAGGTCCAATACAATGACATTAGTGAATAATCTGCGATCTTGAATATCACGTAGTGATATAAAGTAGTAAGACTACCCACTGGTACTGATCGCAAGAAGAAGATCAATTTACCTTGAGTAAAACATTTTTAAGATACTCAGAGTTTTCTTGTAAATGTTCCTTCCTCTCTTGATCCCTCTCCACTCGTCGGATCTCCTCCTTCAAGGCCTCACTGAGTTGTGTTAGCCTTTCACAATTAGATTCTGACTCCCTAAGCAGAGATGTCAGATGCTTAATTTGACTTTTACACCGAACCAATTCTTCTTTTATCATGGGAGTCAAGTCAGTCCTCTGACCTGGTGTGTCGCTATCCGAGCTATCTGTAAAGTCAGTAATAAAATGTAACAAAACTTGAGCTTCTAGCTTCAGATTTAAATTAATTGTTTGGAAGGTGGTAGAACTGATCTGATTGTGAGCAAAGTTATGTGCTACACGTCATGGAGTGAACGTAAACTTACTCTTTGAAAATGAGTCATAACTGGAACTGAGGAGCTGTTCGAAGGAAACATTGTAGTTGTCGGCTCGTGGTAAATAGTTTGAGCCCACACTCTCCGATCCCTATTATTATATGTTTATGTTAAGTATCATAACTAATGTATTAAAATAGTACATAAATCCAATTTGCATAATATTTGGGAAATTTATAACGTAGAAACTATTGTAACTGCTCACTTCACACTCCCCACGAGGCATCATTCTTAGCTGATCAAAACTCATGCCGGATGTGTCGATGGTGAGAGGCTGTTGAAGACGTTCCAAGTTATTCTGAGATATGAGGTTTGTGTTGCAGCCGAATGGAGACTCTCGCACTATTGGCCTGAAACCAACATTTTCGTCCTTACTGCCAGCAGGTTCTGGATCACTAGAAGGACTTGGTTTTGGTGAAGCGTCTTCAACGTAATCCCCAGTGCTTGAACCGATTTTGAACATCTCCACTTGCTCCTTCAACGACTTAATTTTACTTTCCAAGCTAAGCTTTACCGAGTCGATTTGATCCTGAAGTAAAACACAAAAAGAAAAGGTGATAACGAGATTAAATGAGAATTGTCTTTCCATTCTCAACGCCATCATTCTCATAAAATTAATAAAGTTGAAGTACGTACTTTGTAAGAAGAGATAAGTACATCTCGCTCAATCCGATTCTCCTCAATGGTTTTTTTCAATTCCATATCTTTGATACGTAGGTCGCTGCGATATTTATGTGAATCACTATTAAGCCTTACTTCCTTTTCCATGTAAATCAGTCTTGATAGTTTTCAACTTTTGCTGTAGTTCCGTCCGTTCCATGTTCAAATTTTCATTCTCGAGACGAACGGTTTGAAGATCGCTTCTGTAAACAATATCAGCATCAACATTTGAAATGACCATTTCTTCCAGTAATCATAATAATTATTAAAATAACTCATAAATAACAAGACAGGTAACTGTAAATTATATTTTTTTGCGACATTTAAGGAAATTATGTAGGTAATTAAGCATGGATTTAATAAAGAATGGTTTACTTTAATATCGAAATCTCAGAATGGAAGTCCTGGACTATCCTTTGTAAATTTTCAAGTTCATCCTTCTCCTGGTTGGCCACGGATGAGTTATTTGGCTGCTGGGACTTTAGCATATGCCTGAGCCTTAACTTTATAATTTCTAAATTCTGTCTCTAACTGCTGCATCTCCAGCTTCTGATTCGATATCTGCGATTCCCTACTTCTTTTATTCTCCTCTAGAGCTGAAATCTAGAAATAGAGAAATATGGGAATTTTATTAGACTGCCGTAAAGAATATTGAGTTCACCAAAATAATTCCATCGGATTAATAGTCCCCCGTTAGTACTATTTTATTCTCTGCAAGAACCTGAAAATTTCGTTTTGAAATATTTCATCACAAAATGTGATTTTCAGCTGTCCCAAAGTATTTGAAACGTACGAAGGGGATGAGGGCGTTCCGATTTAATTTCACAATGTAAAATCCCACAATAAATTGGGACGCGTGTAAATTTAAAATAATTAAGGAAAACTCGACATAGAACGAAACACACGGGGCGCTTTATACAAGGAAAAATAACATGGTACCATATATGGGAATTACTTGCTTTGCATTTTTACGGGAAGGTTAACTATTAAAGTGATATGAGATATTAAAATTTATTTCAATTCCTTTGTGGGACGGTGGGATTTATCCTTTTAAAATCCGAATAAAAAAATCAAAGTAATACCTTGTGCTCCAGTGCTGACACTGTTTTCTGTAGCATGG
>JAAXYX010001897.1:0-20020 GCA_036851915.1 Ptenothrix huangshanensis | reverse complement strand
GTTGAAGAAGCAACGTGAGGCATATCCAGTTCCGAATAATGAAAAAGCGCCCACCTATGCCCCACTTTGCTTCTTAAACGACGATATAATAATAATCTTCTTAAAACTAATTTATAATAATAATTAATTTATAATTAATTTATTACTTTATAACACAATTAATTAAATGTGCAGATTTCTACATCCACTGATGTAAACAACCACTTAAGGAAACTCACGTGAATTAGATCAGATATTTGTAATATCACTTACACGTCAGAATGTGTGGTGTATATCCTATGGAATAACGTTTCCGGAGCCATCCATTTTACTGGTACTCTTCCATCGCTTTTTTTCCTGTAGTAGTCATTAGTGAAGGTACTTCGCGTCATTCCAAAATCAGCGATCTTTACGATCTTGTTCGTACTGACTAAAACATTTCTGGCCGCCAGATCCCGATGAACATACTTAAAAATTAAAATAGATGTTACAACACAAGCAACGGAGTACGCTGTTTACGTAAAATGGACCAGTGTTCTGTGATTCAAAATGTCATCATACAAACTAAAGCTCTATTTAAGATTTGACTAGTTTCCGCAGGCTTATTTAGTCTGAGTTTTTAAAACGAAATTTAGTATAGACTTTAGTAGTTATATAACGAACAGTTAGATCGGGTTTGGGCAGCATTTTGTTCTATTTATGAAACCCAATTCAATTTCGATCCATCTGCAAGAGTTCCGTATCTCAAACATAGCAATTTTATTAAAGCAATATTTATTAATTTTTAATTTATATTTTCTAGCAAAAATGTGTTCCCTCTAGTGAGTCTATCAAGGCTATCCTTGTTGGAGAACATTATTAGGTGTATCTTGATCGAATTTGTGTTTCTCTCTCATTTAGAGTTTCCGTAGGACGTTTTCACAGAAGGGCATTGTTATTGTGGGGATTGTAATTATTGAAAAAATGTTAAAAAGGATATTGATTGGGTTGCATAGACAAAACAAAGTGCTAATATATCATCTAAATAAGCCCCGACGCTATCCAAACATGTCACTCAACTACGAACTCATTTATCCAAAACTGCGTTTGAGCATTTGGAATTTTTGAATAAACCTTGGAATCTCGGAATTTTGTCAAATCTTAATACGATTAAGTACTACAGTAGTACTACAGTACAGAGGTACTGCATGAAACAAATTGCATAATGTGTATTTTAATATTAATTAACCTTTCGCTGAACTAAGTATTCCATTCCTTTGGCAACTTGATACGCGAAGGACATTAAATCAGTAAAAGTTAAAGACTCGGCATCGTTTTCTTCGTTAGGTAACTTAGTTTTAATTGGGACAATATTATTCCCTGGACATTTATTCGGTTTTTCATAAAGAAAATAGTGACGATTATTTCTCAGGAAGTCTCTGAGGTTGCCATGTTCAGCGAATTCCATGATAACCAGAAGTTCACCTCCTTGTGTACAGCAACCCAAAAGGTTTATGATGTTCATGTGTTTCCCGAGTTCTTTCATAGTCTCCATTTCAGAAATTAGGTCGATCATTTCCGCATCAGTGTGGGTTTCTATAAAAATTGTAAAAAATATTTTCTCCTTACTCTGAGTGACTGTAATCATTCACAGTAAAAAAAACAAAGGACGTACGTTTAAGCGATTTCACTGCAACTGTAGTTTTCATGCCAGATTCAATAATGCCATTAGCAACACCCAGTCGAACTTCGCCAAAGGCCCCTTCTCCGAGATGTTGTCCAATTTCAAGTTTCTCTCTTTGAAATTCCCACGATATATCCATTGGCAATTCATACTCCTGGTTACTTTTGTTAGATTCAATATTCTTTATATTCACTTCAGGAATCATCTGTGGGCAAGAATAATGCAATAATGGATTATAATTTATTGCTCTATTAGAAACAAATAAATTCATATATAGTATATAGTACAAGTATAACATACATATAGGTATTGATCTGAAATATCCCTAGAGACTTACAATAGATCTTTCGTCATTATCTTCCGCTGGTCTCCGTTCAATTATGATCTGTTTAATCCAATGGGTTGCATTTTTCGCGTCTATATTAGCTCTCCACCTATTCGGACAATTCAGTCATAAAATTAACAGCATATTACATTGATAACACTGCTTTCCAAAATCCAGAAAAAATGAGACACGGTAATCATTTCTACGGACTACGGATTTGGATCGTTTGCACCTATGATATTTTTGAAAATGCTAGTTTTTACTTATCGTTAGTTTTGTAACACACTTTCCGAAGGGTAACCTTTCTAGTTTGTTATTACTTAGATTATAAATATCAATATGTAATTATTTCACGTAGTCTACATAGGCTTCCCATTGGTAACTGCATACCCCTAATACCCCATTAGTCATTAGTCAAGAGTATTCGGAAGCCAATAATTAGCCATCAATTCTGCTATCCTAAAAATCGCAATATTTGTAAGCTCTTTTTATTACAGCTGTGATCCATGTTTGAAGTCGAACATGATACAATGATAAATCATTTCTTGGAGATATTCAGTGTGCATGCATGCAGAATATTGTCAGCCCAATTTTAATACTAATTGTATGACCTTTTTTGAAGGTTAGGAGTACTTATAAAAAATAGATAACACAACGAATAGCATTTAAATCAACAGAAGACAGTGTTTTTTACTTACTGCTGCTGCTTAACGCGTTTCCAAAGCATGAATCCACCAATAAAAATGGTAGCACAAGAGACAATTATAACCACCAGAATACCGTATGCGATTACGGAAGCACTAGATGGTCTAATAGCAGAAACACTCGGCGGGATTTCTATAAAACCAAAAGTACCGTTACATCTACTGTATCCATGTTCTGAAATACAAATTTGAAACAATGCATTTTTAAACAAATTGTGCTGTGTAAATGATTACCTGCCAATACTCTCACGTACGCACTTCTACTGCTGCGTCCGATTGAGTTACCAGCTACGCAAGTATACCATCCTTCATCATCGTGGGTTACATTCTCAAGGATTAACATATGATTGTCTTTTTTCAGATCAATGTCCGCTGTACGCGACTAAATGGTACATACATACATGGAACATAAGTAAGTATACGTTTATTAGACAGCAAATGCAAAACTGTTTCAAAATATTTATATAATATTATATTTTAAATTACAACAAAGCATTTGAAAGTGAACAGCATAATCGACAGCACCTTTACAACTGATTGCAACAACTGTACTTGTCAATTCGGTTAGAAACAATAAACAAACTTAATGAAAATAAATGAGCAAAATAGAATACGAATAAAAAATTAAAACGCACTACTTTAGTAATATTATTTCACATAAAAAGCTATAAAACATCGAGTAAGCTAATTTTACAGCTTTGCCTTATAGGGTTAGTACGTTATGGGTACCTACACATTAATCGAATATTTCTGACGTTATCAAGCAACCCCTGAAAATATGAAAATCACTAAAATTTATTACGATCTTCACCAGCTTACAAAACGACCAAATACATAATTTACACACATCAACAACGAATAGGTAAACCATATGTTATACTCAATTTTCCTTAAAATTACAATCAATGTAATTTGCCTTTTCTCGTCTAGCAAACCACGTTAAACGTACAGCATCTGCAATTAATGCTAAGACAAAACGCGTATAAGACATTAATTGAATTTAACGAAAATTGCGTGCAACACGGCTCGCCTCTTTAACAATGACATACAAGTCGAGTGATATGTATAATTGCATGTAGGCACACACTTACAGGTAATTAAATATAAATTAGTACGTAAAGCAAACACTCATCTACAAAGTTATTTCGTATTTTAACTTTGGTTAAATCATCTCATTCCGAAAACTAATACTTCAGAAGTGTATCTAAGAAGTCCTTATTTATAGACATAGTTCATTCGAAAAGGTTATTTATATGAATACGGTATCCTTTGGGCAACTGCTGAACTAGAGCGACTTGGTTAAGCATTTATTTATACGTTGGCATCATTTTAGTCAATACCCCAATCTGGAGCGTTTTGCACTTTGAATGCTGCATTTTTTCTATGCTAATTAGAGTCTCTTACAAATACCAAAATTAAAACAACGATAATACGCATTTGAATACTTACATACAGACGTGGCTATGAGTTGCTGGACACATTAAGCTTGATTAGAGAATTTGAAACACACTGCAAGTGCAAACTAACACAAACAAGAAGGGAAGTGGAAATGAGTTAATCAAATTATGCAAGTAGGTACGTAGTACAGATAAATGAAAACGAATGCGTTTGGAAAGGCTTACTCGTTATTGTCGGTTAAATAGCTCAAAAATACTTTGCAAGTTCCTGCGATAATATTGCACAAGAAAATTCACACGAAGAAACCCAAACAAACAAGCCGAAGGAAATACCTCAATTCTACTAGTATTGTAGAAATCATCGTGAGAGTGCTTGATCCACGCTAATGAATACTCAGGATCGCTCAAAATCTTGACTTTTAATTCAACCCTTTCCCCTACTATCTTAGTCACATTGGTTGATGCTTCCTCGAAAATAGGTACAGAGAGTGCCCGTTCTAAAACGAATAAATATTTCTGTAAAGTATCATCATACAAAATTTAAACGGAACGATAAAGTATGTTCTAAGCTCTTCAAACCTAAGTCACACAAAAACAAATACTATACCCAAAATCATTATACCCCCTTGCCTGATTAGCACTTGGAATTTTGGAATGTCCGCAGACATTCATGCTTCAGTCAAGAGGTTTGCTACGTACAAAGTAATAAATCTATATTACTATATAGCATGCAAAAATCCAAGCCACTCAATAAACTAAACACATCACAGATCATGCATGCACGTTTTCGATATTTCAAAGCTCAACTATTTATAAGTACTTTCGATTTTAAAGTTTAATATCGTCTTCTTATTTATGAAACCCTAATTCAAATAATATAATACCCAAATTATAATAATGAAAGTATTTTTCGAATAAAACATGTCGAAATAAAATAGTGAACTTGACCCAGTGAACATTAGTAGTCGTTATCTGAATGGTCGGTGAATGGACCGATCGGTAGCCCAGAGCGGCTCAGATGTGATTTCTGCTTCTAGATGTTGTGCCACAGTATGCAAATTTTAACAGAACTAAAGCAAGTACCATTAACTACGCAGCGAAGAACATAATTAATCAACTTTTAGAACATTAGAGGTTCACTAAAATTTGCCCTTTTAACTTAAAATGGCGGCATTGGCGGCTCAGGAAGTCTACTCTGGTCTGGTCCCCCACATGCAGAAATCGTGTGCAAGCATTGTAATTCATGATCAAAAATCCGTCGCCGCATGAACTAAAGCAATTGCAAATACCAAATTGATTACATGTTTACATTTTTAGGGTAGTACCCATCCAAACGCATGCAGCGGCGCATACATCAACGATATCAAAAAGGTCATGTTTATTTGTTTTGCATAACTTCGACTCCTTGGCGCGCCGTTTTCTGTTAGCTACTCCATAAAATGGCTCAACGTAGTGAACGCAGTCTCCTGCTTGGAACCATTGTCAGTTTAGTCATAAATGTAATTACGTATTGTCGATATCGATTTCTACTTACTATATACTTCCTATACGCATTATTAACTATAATAAATATGATTCGTCTACGATTATTATTATTATTATAATCATGCTTGCAGTAAATATAATTCTCATGCGATTGACGTTTTATAGGCAATTAAACCTTTCAGGTAGATTTGTGTTTTGTCACAAAGATAATACCACCGGTATTCGAATCTCGTTGCCAAGCTTCATGTGACAACTCAATTCAGTTACTTTTAGTTTGCGTTCTATTTCACCCCGCTGTCTGTCAACTGCTCGGAAATTTTCAATTATTTAACGCAGATATAGAACCATTGCTATTACTTTACCCACATCTACCATTCTTCCAACCGAACAGCGAATTGGAACCGATCCGACAAGATCACTATGAATCCACTTACGTAGGTACTCTTTAAAAAGTGAAACTTACACAGAACCCGATTCCCAGCACACCCATTGTAAATTGTAAACATTGCTCAATTCTTTAAACTGGAAAACGATCTGTTACACCAGCTGTCGCATCGGCATATAGTTCTGATAGTATCGAAATGCTATTGGCCATTACCAAAGTCTGTGTACCTAGTAATTATTTCTTAAGTTGTCTAAATCTAAATCACGTACCTTAAACCTTGGATTATTCTCGTTCATTCCTTTCACCCACGATACGCCCGAAGGTTGAGCTGCTACAGTGCAGCAGTTCAAAAATAAAGTTTCTTCATACAGTAGAGTAACATTTTCTATAGGAAACACAATTGGAGGGCCCGGAATTTTTTCTAAAATGTACCCATACATAGGGATGATGTTACTAGTAATTGGTTACTTTTTTGATAACTGCAGAATACGTTCGTATTACCCTCCACCAACCGCCACCACTGAATAATGTCACCGTTTTGATTAGCAGGCCAAAAATAAATAAATAGTATATATGCCAAACAAAAACTACAGAAGTAATTTCAGTGGACAAAGAACCAAACACCTTTTAATACCAGGCGTAGATGGGTGCCTAAACGACAAATACGACTTTGTTTAGAGAAATTATAACTTGTATGCTTAGATAACATGCATTAGCCTATGTACTAGAAGTGAATAATAAAGCATGTTCAGAAATTGCGCTTTTATTTCTTCATTCTAATATACATTGCTGTATGTAACCTACGAACCGTAAAACTTCTAAATACTCCCGGCCTCTTATTATACCCAGTTTTTCCCGGGGCAAGGCGTTTGAATCAGAAATAATTCCCCTTTAACTATTAATTCCTTGTTCCATAAAATTTCCCAGCCTCCAATAACTCCCCACTTCGAGGAGTTGTTCAACGAATAATTCCCGGGTGAATTATTGGAAGTTTTACGGCATGACTGTACAGTACGTAATTATACATCCGCTGAAAAAATAAATACTTTGAAATGATACTGTTTGCTTCCTCTTTCATGTAAGAATTCCGGAGACAGTTTAGCACCACATTCAAAATAATGAAATACGATTTGTGATCTAGTTGATGTTACGTCCCCTTTACGCTTTCTCTTCTGATAGAGGTGGTAAAGCCTCTAACGTGAATATTGTAATCTCGCAATAGATCATTTATCTATCAGCAATTTGACTGTAACACTCAAAAATATGAAGCAAGTATTTTGTTTCAACACAGAACTGGAAGATAAGTTCAAGCATGCCAAGCTATTTAAAATATTTTTAAAACAGCATAAAAAGCAACACAAAACCCTAGCCTACTATAGCTAATAGCAGCATTTGTTCAGAAAACTTACGTATGACAACATATTCGGTTTCGTAATGTATGGTTTGATGGTCGTTGGATGCTTCACATCTGTACATTCCACTGTCACTTGGATTAGAATCTTGTATAGTCAGTCCTTGCTTAGTTATTTTGTGCTGGTATCCATAAGTATCAAACAGTACATTATTCTTGTACCACGTAATTCTCGGCTTCGGGTTCCCTGTAGTTTAAAAAAAAACTTCCTAGAATGTGAAATGGAACTAACTGGTTACCTCTACTACATTCACTAACCATATTTCACAGCAACAAAATGCTGAAGAGGAAATTAAAGAGATAAACATTACCTCTCGCTTTGCAGAAAATTGTGGCAGTTGAACCTGCGGGTTTAGCTAGATAATGAGTCATCAACTTGTTCCTTTTATTGTTGATATCAAAACATAGGTATGTTTCATTCGCACTTGATAAGTCAATCTTGTCTTCCAACACTCCACAGGATATATTGTTATCTTTGCTTTCTACTGAGTCTTCTTCGCTAAAATTCGACAATTCTTCACCGGATGCAATCGAATTGTTGTTAAAGGCGATTGGTTTCACCGGTTTCGGTAGTACAGTCAATTTTCCTTGTCTGTACCCAATACCTTTCCATTCTTTTCCTTCCTGAACTTTAACACTGCAGCCATATACACCAGCATCCTGGAGGCTCACTTTTTCGAAATGAAGGCTACAAAAAAGTACGTTAATGAAATACCATGTATTGTAAATAAATCATTAATCAATCAAAGTATTGTAAGGTGTCTCTTCACTCTTTCGTAGAACAATGTATTGGTATCATCTGAAATCTGAACAATATCTAGTTTTGCTTTAGGAGACCAGTTCACAATTTAATTTATCGGACTATGCGTTTGCATTTACACAAAACCCAACAAATAGAACATTATAATCATTGAAAAAATTACTAATGCCGTTATCAACACTTTAACTTATGCGTTGCAACTTACTTCAAATTTGACATAATGGTCCGCGGGAAGTTTTCTTGCTCCATTATGCTTGCTTCTTTGAACCATGTGACACGTGCGTTTTCCATCCACTCATTTGGATGGCCACAGACGAGTAAAACTCCATCTCCCTTGGTGACGTTAAAATTCACTAGTTCTTCATTCGAGGTTAAAACTGATAAACAATTCACTTGTGTTATTTATTATTCAAATGTCAAACGAAGCTGCGCGCATGCAGCTAATTTGAAAAAATTAAACAGTCACAAGGTCAATATACTATTAGTCGATTACCTTTTTATGTACAATTAAAATATAACAAATTATGAATAATTATTAGTATATTAGTGTATTATGCATTATGCTGAAATATTTCAAACTTACCCAAGCTTCTATTGATATTTGCACATTCAGTCCAATGCAAAACCATGAGCAGAAGAGCTGCTAATGTACGAAAGGTTAGCGATAACATTGTTCTTCGTTGTCGCTATGTCTAAGTTATGTTTGTCGACTATTCCGCACTGCTATTATACACTCGTATTGTATCAATAACCAGTTTCGAAATTACAACAAATTATAATTATATTTTATTACAACCTAAAACGAAGTACGGAGTTATGAATTCACTCGAACAGTCAAAGTTAGAGTGAAGACGTCGGGAGGGGCTCGAGCATACTCGCCAGTAAATGAAGAGTTGTTGTTCTTGGATGCTTACATGGGTTGATGGCTGATTTACGTGTGAAAAGATCCAGTTCCGCTGACTCTTTTCAGCCCACTAAGATAAAGACAGAGACGGGCTGGCTTTTCCAAGTTCCTTGCAGTTGCATCTCTGGAGGTGGAATGTGGGGAATGTAGGAAATGTAGGAAATAGAATTCACCTCGCTACCGTCGGATGGCCGAGTGATGCCTCTCAGATCTTACTAGTCAGATGTTAAATGCTTCAATAGTAGCAACCGAGAAATTCTAAAATGTAGTGCTGCCACTGCTGCCGTTACAATTTCCAATTCCTTTTACAGCTCCATGTCACATCACATGCCACTTTGCACTCAGCTTTCCATCGAACATCTTTAATCAGTCTCATTTTACCTCGAATCTCTTAATACTTCATTTACGGCACACAATTGCAATTACTTGGAAAGTCAGTCAACTGCAGCTTTAAAGGCGGAGTGCGATAGTTTAAGGTTGCCGCGTGGAATTCCCAAGTCTGTATGAAACGCGTAAGGGTACGAGCCCTTGAAGGGGCACGACCCTCTATGCTTAATAGCATAAGAGAGCCAAGAGAGTTAAGAGCCGGACGACTTGACTCTCACCCGCACGTTCGATGGTCGAATGCCAGTGCTATGCTCAGAAGTTAATAACATTTAGTGAATTTAATTTAGTTATTACTACTACTAGTGCTAATGAATGGAATGAATAAGTTCAAAAATCACAACCTCCGTCTCCAGTAAATAAATTTGGGTCCGTGGTCAAGCTAAATGTAAAACATTATTAAGGTTTCGACTTGTAAGACTACCAGGTAAAAGAATAGACCGAAAATCGGATTTCTATTATCTTGTAATAGAAATCACTGCACTGTAACAAAAACTTCCATAGAGGCATCTACTAAATACGTCAATAGTTTCAATTGTTAATCATTTACCGGGCCCCTTTATTAAAATCAATAGATGTTAATCCACTTTACCGTTTGTCCTGTAAAAATTAATGGAGACTTAGTACATTTTTACAAGATACCTATTGATTAATGTAATAGTTTCTGGTATTACATGATCAATTTAATAAAAAATGTAATTTAGGAGCAGCGGAGTTCGAACCAGGAGCTGACGATCATGGAGGACCATGAGACGACTACGCTAGCCACTGCGCTGCGTAGGTAACTTTTACCATTGGCGTCATTAAAGACCTGTACTTTCGGCAAACTACAATGTTTACAGAAAATCCGGTTAAATTTTACTTACAAGATTTTCTAATAGCCAATAATTGCATGATAGTTACATCTATTAAAAGTAATCGGTAGACTTATGTCACTAACGTGTAATACCGAAATCTCTATTATTACGTTTTTTACTACTACCACTGTGCAGTAATAGTTTTGTATCATGCTATATTAATACCATAATATATCGGAGGCTATTTTTAAATACGACTTTAAAGTGTATAAACAATATGCAAGGTCAATTAATTAATATACTCAGAATATTTATTTATATTCTTTTGGTGTGTATCGTCACGTGGACACACCGAACTGCGACGTATGAAAAGAGCGAAAAATTCTGCGGTGATGGATTATGGATATTCTCGTTTTATATTTGCTTTCTCATAAAATGATGAAACTGAAAAGTGTTTACATATCCAAAACTAGAGTTCGATATTAACTGATCTTATTTTGTGTTGTATTAAAACTATCACCTACGGACTCAAGCTGGAAGTTGTCGAACAGTCAGTCCAGTCAGTCAGTCAGTACCCAATTTTCAGTCAGCATTTTTCTAAAAGTAATCGATTTTTATCTTGATCATTGCACTCAGTAAGCTATATACAACACGTTAAATTCTAAACTTATACTGTTAGAAGTCGTAGCATAATTTTCTAAACAACACATCTTTNTATAGGGCCCGGGCGAAAAGGAATAGGCGTAGGGGCCCTAGAAGCCAAAGGGGCCCTAATTTTGCATTTACGTAATGCTAAAAAGGAGGGGGCCCACCGGGCGATCGCCCGGTGGCCCGGCGGGACTATCCGCCCCTGCATCTTTTGTACCCATCTGTTAGCACATTCTATTAATCACATACATACACTACTATGCTTAGGTAACTACTATATGTACAAGGAGAAGATCGGGAGTTTTGTGAACCAGGTGTTTTTCGCCTACCTATCTGAAAACCCATACATATGTCAAGACATCGTTGAGGGGGCTCCTGAATTTGCCTCACAGGCCAGTGGCAGCAGCGATCTGTACAAAATTATTCAAATACCAGCTTTCTTGTATATAACAATATTATCTGTATTTCCGCACCTGATTTTGAGGTAGTTCTGTCTTTATTTTATATACCACTAGAAATTCTAATAGGCGTGATGCATAAAACACGTAACGCAAAATTCCCAAATTTTTGACCCCCTCCCCCCTGTGTAACGCATACGTCACAATGCACGTTAAATGGTGTAACGCCAGAAAAATGACCCCCCTCCCCCCTGGCCCTGCGTTACGTGTTTTTTGTATGCCGCCTAATGTCCATCTTTACAGTTCCAACTTTTAGAAGTTCGTGATTTTTTCACTGGTCTCAGCAAGGACTTGAGTATAGAAGCATTGTATTTACAATGGAACTAGTACCTATACTTGTATACCTACTTACTCTTCTCCAGGATCATGAATCCACACATATCAGAGATCATCTTGGAACTTAATTAATCTTCAACTTGGTATTTTATCTTCAGGACAAGTAATTTTGATGAGTGCATTTGCGGTCGAAGACTGACAAAACTTCTTTTGGTGGTTTATTACATGTATGTAATTCGCTAGTACTGTACGCACTTGCGCAATAATTTCAAGTTAACTCATTTCTCATAAATTGGCATTTGATTGCGTAAACGTTACATGATTTATTCTATCTGTGTGCCAACACTGCAAACATAATGTACAGTTATTTGCCAAGACATGAATGACAGTCCTGTAATAAAAAGTTTGCTGAAGCTACTTTTAAAGAATTCTCAAGCTATATAGTCATAGTTTCAGTTTCAGGGAGGATATTGAATTGTCTGTGATATATTCCTTGTTTACATTGATAAAGATGCGTCTTACGGTATGTAAGTATTGTATCATTAAGTAGTACAACGGAGTTACATAAAACTTCTATACGCTTTTGAAAATATTCTGTGTAACGCATCATTTTCATTGCTTCAGCCTTAAATGAAAGCAAGACTTACCAGACAATTTTGCCTTACCTTTTTAAGCCTGTCATTGCATTATTACAAGATTCAAGAAAAGATTCAAGATGATTGAGGTCAAATATCACAAAAATGAATACCCATGGTTATGGTTTACAATTTTTCACATTCTTGAGTTGAAAAAGTTGAGGTTTCTACGCAAGTGTATCTGCGTTAACTTCTTCTTTTACTGCAAGTAATTTGGATTTTTTATTTATTTAAATGACGGCAATTAAAAACAGGCAGAATATATTCACTAAAATTATATTGAATAAAAAATTGATTGTATACATGCTTCACTCCGAAGGTAGAACGACAGACTAGCTACTAGCTATTACTTTAAAAGTATTTTTTGTATAAATTAGGTGCTTAAACTACACATACTGTACATATGCAAGTGACAGTGAAAGCATAGGTATAGATGGAAGTAAAAAGTCAATGAAGCTGTAACATACTCAATGAAATACACGTTGGTGATAGCTGTGTTTAAGCAGTGTCTTGTTCCATTTTCCAGTGTCGCAACAACCCACGTCGCGTACCGCGTAATAAACATAAACATCGTAGGTTTGCAAAACTCTAGCAATAGAATTTCAAATGTATAAAGCGAAATTCGCGAATTTAAAACCCTCTAACAAGCAGGACTCATTGTGAATGAGTATTCTCTCCTGTAACGTATTTTTGAACTTTTTCACTGAACTAGATAGATGGTGATTAGATTAGATTGTCTGCGTAGCCTTTTAAAACGTGCGGAATGGAATGATTTTTCTTTACTTGCAACTTCATCACAACGATGTTGAAAAGCTCAAAACGTGTACCTCTCGCATCTTAATACAACCTAATGACTTTATATAATTTACTTTAAATTAGGTGTATAAAAATGTAAAATAGATAAAGACACGGTATAAAGTATACCGCGTTTAATTACTCTGCTTCATTTCGACACCCAAAATGAACAACAGGGGTCAATCTGTGCTATGTACTTCCCTTAAAAGAATTAAAAGCAATTGAAATGTGTCAGTGGAGTTATTTTCGAATTTTTGTTCTCTCCCTTCACTCTTCGAGTATGAAAATTAAAGCAAAAAATAGTATTAAACTTTCGATTCAAATTCTGCGATTTGTTCGAATAATCATCTGGCTTATCATAAAACAGTTAATTATATTTATTAAAACGGGCATGGCAAAGAACATTGCCTTTGTACCTCATGTAGTACTGTAAGGTATTGTCCAAATTATGTATTCCCACTATTTAATCGCTCCGACATTAGTGTTCCTAGTTTTAGAAAATATTATCGATTACAACTTTTCCGGGATTGTTTGCCTTGATGTTTAAGCTTATTAACTATTATTTTTTATTGCTGTCTGATAAATGTCCATATTTACTGCGTCACTCTTCATTATGTATGTTTATTTTTTTTTAAATTTTGCCCGTCTTAGATCATTCCTTCTGCACCTTAAGGAAACAACTTTGCGAAAATTTTATCTTCTCTATTCATTGATATTCATGATGTGAAATATCTTTTAATAGTTTCGTATATATAATAATAATAAATCATCTCAAATTCAAATAAAAAGGACTCAGAATTCAAAAATCCAATAACTTATATGAATCAGAATACTTTCTACTTTATAACGTGGAGATCCTTATCTTCTCTTTCCCTGTATTCCAAACCTTACAAAGTACATATAGAGTGCATAATAAAAGGGAGATGCCATTGTATACCTCACTCAATTCCTGCTGTAAAAAATTATGTTGCGAAGCAACCATTCGGTTCACTATAAATTTTGCAATGTGGAATATAATAACTACTTCGATTTAGGACAGTTTTTGGAATCCGCTTCTAGGTACTTTGCTACCACATTCATTGAAGTATGATATAGTCAGTATGTTATAATACACATTCAACCCCACCTCCTCCCTCGTAGGTATATACCTGGGTTATTTTATAGTCTCCTCAAATGGACCAAGGAAACGTCTTCATAAACCAAAAATTGCCTTCAGCAAGGAAAACTTCATTGGTGAAACGAATGCCACAAATCTGCATCAGGTCGTGTATCATTTGATATATTTAGAATTACTAACCAACTT
This sequence comes from Ptenothrix huangshanensis, assembly GCA_036851915.1. NCBI lineage: Eukaryota > Metazoa > Arthropoda > Collembola > Symphypleona > Dicyrtomidae > Ptenothrix > Ptenothrix huangshanensis. The sequence goes on along the minus strand of JAAXYX010001897.1, from coordinate 5,711 downwards.
TACTTCACTTTCTGTTAACCTAGTATGTATGTAATGCCATGTTCTAAAGGCTTAAATTTCGACTCGTTTTTGATGTCGCATTTCCTTATTCTCGCGCAATTTGTGTGAACCAACTGAAGTCTTGAATGTCTCCTTAGTGATCATTTTGAATTCTCTTCAACAACGTAGTCATGGCGATTTAGCACAATGGGCGATCAATCTTTCATTACACAATAAAGATTTAATTGCATAGTATCTTCAATATTACTAGTTCAGGGAAGTGCAAATGAACCTGTAGACTTCACAAGATTAGTTATATTTTATTTAATAACTATTCTCGTGTGACACGCAACTGATGGAGCTAGTATCCAAAATATTTCGTTATGCACTACCAGAAAGAGCCTAATAAGATCGTATCGGTACGGTACAAATCTCCCAATTATATATACAGTACAGTGGAGTCTTCCTATAGTGACACCGCTTAAAGTGACATGTTAATGGGTTCCCGGCAAAACGCCTATGTAAATACATAGAAACTCATTGGCTATGGTGCTATTTTTATAATGACAGCATTTGCAATCCGCTTTACACGAAACTCCAGCATATTTACCATTGATATAGTGACATTCAAAATGTAACGCTGAAAATGAAAATTTTGGACCCACCACCCCTGAGAGTAACGCAAAAATGACCCTTTCCAGGACCCTTCATAATGGGACCGTAACGGTGACCTTCTACCCACCACCTACCCCAACTGCGTTACGTATTTTACGAACAGCCCCTTGCGGGAGGGGAGGGCGCCCGGGAGGTTTGGGCAGGAGGGCGCCCTCCTTTTCATAGGAGGATTGGACACCTATGGACCTATAGTGACAAACTTACTATAGTGAGTATAGTGAAATCAAATGCTCGGTCCCTTGAGAATGTCACTATAGGAAGTACCACTGTATACACTGCCGTACCGACGCACTCATAGCCCCACTTCGACTGCTACCCCACCCCCAACTTTTGTGACATCTTTACTCTATAACTCCATACACTTTTTGCCTGATAATCTAGTTTTGTTTTTTGCTGTTAGGATGTTTGATCTTCATTGATATGGTTAAACGTTGCATCCATTTACAAAATGTTTGACTTTAAGTAGGTGATGCTATCAGGTAGGATAGAATCCATTTTTGTAATGTCATTTGAATTTGTAATGTAATTAAATTTGTACTGTCAAATCGACGGAATGAATAAAGTTAGTAACCCAGTTCTGTGTTAGTGTTAGTTAAAAGTGAAAGGTAGTGTGTAGCTGGCTGTGGACTGTGGAGTGAAGCGACATGTGGAATTACGTTGGATCGGAAATTAGAAATAATTAAGTAAGCTGAAGAGAACATGGACCTGCTGATCCTGAAATGGAAGAGACTAGAAGAACTGGAGGATATAGACGAAATTTTGAAAAACATTGATGGATACTATGTAACAGATGAAGAATTAATTCAATTTTGTGAAACTTATGTATTTTTTTTCACTTTCATAATTTCTTTTCATGCTATGCAAATAAAGTCCCCTACTCGCTTACTACCCCATATTTTTGACTTTTTTTAACTCTACTGTCCCAGGGGGTATGAGTTACTTCGGTAAAGTATTATATAATTGTACAAATGAACATGTCGTTTGGTTCAGCTCAGTCGTGTATGACCTATATGAGCAGTACTATATGTATGGATGTAGGTTTTTGCGTTTTAGCCCCTTCGGATTAAGTTCACATTGCTTTTAGCGGAATTCGGATGTAGATTATTTTTACTCTTCGTATTATGCAATATGTGATGTGAAATATATTGGATGAGGTAAGTAAAAGCTACACGAATGATAAAGCTTTGATGTCGTAGTGATTGCGAGGTAGGACAATTTCCTAATAGCAATAGCTGAAGTAAAAAAGCACTTGTGTATGTTGCTGCAGGAATTTTAGTCAAGGTATCCAGCTTTCATGGTGTTGGATTCGTGGAATGGTGGAGATTATCATTATTCTACAAGGAAATAGAGAGCAACGCCGCAAAAGTCGGGTAGGATATTGCATCAAATTTGATTCAGTTTTATATAAATACGTAAAACAAAAAAGGATGCAGGAGACTCTGACTTGCCGATTGATTATCTCGAGGATTAGATGTATAAGTTTGTAGGTTTATTCCTCTTTCTCCTTTCCTTTTTTACTTTCCCAGGTTTTTCCATTTTACTTCTTGTGTGGTTGACTAAACTTCTTTATTCGGACATACGATAGATGTGTCTCTTGGATTGATCAGTTCTGATCGATGACCAAGCTGTGCTATTCCACTTTCCACTTATCGCTAACTGGTCACAAAAAGAGCAGGGACTTGTTAGGAACTGACTTTTACATCTTATATATAGTGGTAGATATGTCAGTGATTATTTACGTATGTCCCGACATACATTGCAGCTGAAGGCACACAAGAAATGCTATCTTTTCCTCTTCAGCCTAGACCTGGTTTCTACAGCGAGTGTAATAATCTACCTAGAATACAAGTTTTTGACCTTTCACTTTACGATGTGGACATATATCAGTTCAGTGAGGTAGAATTTTTCTCTATTTCGAATCTTTCAAGTCTTACCTTTGTATGTACCCTCAGCGGCAACCTGTGTTCACAACCTACGATCGTAAAATTTCGAACGGTATAAAAACACCGCGTGGTAGATGGAACAACGCTGTATGTATAGCTTTTAAAGAGTGGCAATTTGCCAGTCTATGTAGAACTTTAAGAAATCCCCAGATATCGAAATCGAAATCGCTCAGAAAGCCATGAAATACATCAAAACGTACTTTAGTTTAAACGAAAACGACTTAAATACTGACACTAAAATTAAGCTTCCTACTTCTTTGAGTAAAAACTTAAACCAAGAGTTGTTATTTTATTGCCACTATAGATTCTTACGACTCATTATTGAAGTTACAATGCGGAAAGTACCCACAGAGTGACATTTAAATTCAATCAGTTCAGTTCCCATTTTTTCTTTGAAGTATATGTCTAACCAGTCAATACACTAAGAAATAAATTGTACTAAAAGCGAGTTGATAAGCTGAAAATAAATCAAAAATAAGTTACCGTAATAAAATGAAATAAAATAAAAACACTGCAGTTGAATTGTATTAAGGTATTACTTTTGAAATTCACTGCCAGTAAAAACGTTGGAGGCAATGTAACTTTTGCCAACCTGCCAACGTATTTAAGTTATGCAATTAAATAAGTACATTCCTATTTCAAAAACTGGTTCATCGTAGTTGGAATCCTTTATTCATGACAGGCTTCGGCTTAAGGTAAGGATAACTTTTCGTCTGCAAAACATCTCGTATGTCCATGGAAACCCACAGCTTGCAATAGTGTTCAAGACTTATGTAAATACATCATATATATGCCAATACCATGTGCATATGTATATTCCAAATAAAGTAGTGTTTCTTGGTAAAAATACCATAGAATATACAACAGTATAACGTTCCCTAGCCGACCCACACTTACAATCGAATTCAATTTCAAATTCGAGTTATTATGCCAGTACAAGTTAGAACGAATTGCTTGTGAGTCTATCATGATCGAAAAAATTAAAAATCTCTCCGGCAACAGCTGTCCTATAAGAACCTCAGTTGAGACGAGAGTAAAAGAAGTAAAATTTCATCTCGCTTTGTGTATAATTCTGTGGTATTATCGTATAAACCGGTACACAAAGGCGCAAGCGATATTTCTCTGTGATCTTTTTTAACTGAAAAAACATTTATTCCTGAAGTGATAAATAGATCTTGATATGCTCGAATGCTCGAACCCACAACGACTAGGTTTCCTTTCACTTTCCACAAGCATTCACAACTAAGTACGTTGAAAATGTATGCGACACGGAAGAAATCTCTACCAGAACCATAAAATTATGATTGGGCTCAAAATCAGATTTTAAAAAATAAGGCACTTACAACTCCTCTTGAAGAACCTTACACTGAGATGAGCACATCAAAAGAAGAAATAATCCATGACGACGAAGATGCAGCCTCATGTGACCTCGCGTCTTATTTTGGTACTCAGGGGAAAAGTATACTGCTTTGAAGAATTGCATGATCATAAGAAAGAAATAATATTTATATACGTACAGCAAAGCTACATATGACGTTACAAAGTGAGTTCTGACATCAAAATTATTACCAACAAAAAGCAACAGGATATAAAACGGGAAGCTCGAGTAGTTTTGGGAAAAAATTACCTCTCGTTATATGGCTTGAGATTTACAAACGATGCGAAACATTAAGCCCGTCATCTGTGAACTACTTTAAGTATCTTTAAATCGTGAGTTTTCATCGATGCTGCTTCATTGTATAAGTTTACCACTGTAGAATTCGGAGCATATACATGCTGCATTCAAAGGAAACCGATTTCAACTGAACGAACATATAATAATATTCGCTTCGGTCTTCTGTCCTTCTGTTGTTAGGCTAGCATCGTTAAAATTATTACAATGGTAAATGCGTGATTATAATGTGTATCCTGGGAAGAAGATACTCACGCTCCCGTACTACAAAGCGTAATCTTTTTCTCATAATAATGATACTAACTGGTTGTAAATTGATATTAAAAATAATAAGGTTCTTGCCATCTCCTTTTTGCAGTCAGTTGCTAGTTCATTAATTTTTACTGAGGCATCATTCGCATATCTTTCAAGTTATAATTTCGACAGTATCGTGCTCCTAATTATTGCCATCGTTCATCCGGCAGTACATCCATATCTGTATTCGACCAAATTTCGCCTGGGCGCTTTTTAAAAGTTATACTGTAAAGAAATTCGCCTATTGAGCAACTATAAATAGTAATATAGGGGATAAATAATTATACATTTTATTGTCAATACTTTTACAATCGTATCTTCATCTTCGGGTACCTAATCATAGCTTTCAGAAAAATGTTCAGTATAAGTTGTAACTACATATGAATTATTAGAATATTTGAAATGAATTGAAACCAACACGGGTAAAAATCCTTCATTAAAAATCCTTCATTATTTACGTTTGAAAGTTCGCACACTGCGTCCTTAAAGAGACGCAGTACTTCGAAGAAACAAAACATGCTAAGTGGATGAGCAGGCAACAACAAAGATACTGCTTTCATTGTGTTCATAATTTTCTCCAAAGGCTAATAGAAACTTCAAACTACAATGACATTAAACCCAATGCAATGGCTTTCCTAGCTGCACTTACATTTTATTTTCTTGGAAATTCTTTGAAGTGATAAAATTCATTGATGTATATTTTCGAATCTATTCATACGTTCTCGTAATATCTATTTGTCACTCATATCACGATATTACATTCATTTGATACGGAAAGACAAACGTTTTACAATCAGCTGTAATATAGTTTGAAAGTTAGTACAAAAATTTGATGGGTTGATACTTATACAAGTTATAAACTTACAAAGGAAATAATGGTTTGTTTGTACGGGTTACTATACAGCTAATCATAATTCAGAGCAGACAATTCTAATTTTAAAAGCTTCTTCACATTATTACAAATACAAGTTGTGATCCAGTAAAAGAATAAACTTCAAGGGAAAGTAGCAGGAGTGTGGAGCGTGTTTGCGAGGAATGTTTTTGGTACCTAAACAACGTCACTAGAATACTTATTAAATCAAACCGAGCCGAGATTGACGGTAAACAGGTAGTTAATAACAAATACTAGCTTCATGTTTATTTAAATC
>JAAXYX010001896.1:0-20038 GCA_036851915.1 Ptenothrix huangshanensis | reverse complement strand
CATGTTGATGGTTGAGATTGAATAACTCTGTGTGTTGTATCAAACTGACTAACTAACCATGGTTTTTTTATACATTAAACGGATCATATGTACCGGATTACCAAATTGTCAAATGAATGTGTAAACAAATTATTCACTCATTCGTTACTTTTCTCTGTAAAGGGGGAAAGAGCTAATAAATAAGTCTTTTCAAGCTTATCCACTAATTGAATCCCAAGTTTACGCCTTATAATTATTAGTGGCGCATAAATTTCCCATGTGATCTGAGAATTTCATCATGAGAGTATGGATGTTACGGTAGACGCAGACAGATGCATACGTTCAATTAAAGGCAAGTCACGGGTGTGTGAAAAATAGGAAAGATTCTGTTGCGTCCGTTCCATAAAGAATGTAAATACTGAGGTGAGAAGAAGGTATCTTGAAAAGAATCATGCAGTGTAAAGATGAAATTTTGTTCCCTATGGTATAGAATGTACATATATACTTGGAATGTGATGCCATGATCGTAGCTACAGTGCATTGAAATTAGGATGCTATTAGAGCGATGCTGTGGTGTGCTCCAGTTTTTATGAACACCGTCAATAATTCATAATTTTACATTCAAATATCCTCCTAGCAAATTTCAAGCGACACACGTCATAAACATGCCTATTTAAGTTTTGTTACGCATTACATTGCATGTACTTTTATATGCTTTACCAACTTTAAGCAGGTCATGTAATCTTTCACAGATTATTACCATCAGATTATCATTATACCTTGTGCATAGTCATTTGCATAGACATTTTTTAGCATTCGAATATACTTTCAGATTGCAACTGAAATTAAAGTCTTTCGTCTTTCTATCAAGAGCATTAATCTTATCTTTTGAAATTTCAACTTCCTCATTTCCTCTGCAGCATGCATTTAAAATTTCAGCTAAAATATGAAGCACATGTACAGATACAATAGCCAAGCTCTCTCTCTCTCTGTTTGTACGAGCGGATCGAGGCACGGCAAACGAAGCTGGGTCGTGAAAGGTGATTATATTTATTGAACTCAATTAATCACATTTTCAATTTTCGAATTGTACTGACGACGACGTTACATTATCATAAAAGTGAATAAATTTCAATAAGTCAATCAAATGTGAAATTACAAGTGACGTTATCGCGGAACAGCCTACCATTGTCAATATGCTCTTCGTAGACATTTGAGGTTTAGGTGGGTCCATTTCCATTTGGATCGGTTACTAGGTATGTATGCCTGGAAAGATAAAGTACCCCATTGTATGGACCCATACATGTTGTTCCGTCCCTTAGCAACGTTGATTATCAGACACTCCTAGTCAAATAAATAGATGATCACGAATGTAACAAGGCCCAGAGGGGCTACACCTTTCATTTCCCTCTCTGCAACTCAACTCAACCCTCTAAAGCAACATAATAATGGCACTTAGCCTACAATACAATGCACTACCCTCTACTTCACAACCGGACGAAAAATACCTACAAAATATTCCCAGTCTACCTGTTCCCTGTTCCGATCCTATAATTGTTTCATCCAGGTACGTACACCATTAACTATTAAGTACCTATCTACCAATCGAATGCTTTAAATACAAAGCACGCATTACGCAATGAGTTTACAACTCGACTCGATCCATGTAAGTAGGTATCTGCACAAAGCGAGACAAAGAGGTTCCAGTTCCAGGAGACGGAGTCATTGTACATGCAATTCACACTGCACTCCACTGCCCAGAGCAAACCAATATTTATACGTGAAGTCGTATTAGGTACGCGAGTAATTTCTAAGCTGCCGAGTCTAAAGGAGCAAAAAGTTCCACACTGTATTTCCGTAGTGCACGGTGGATGTTAGATTCCTAATCGTTCGTTGGTGAGGATTTTCGAAACTGTAACTGACTGACATTTATTTCTTTTTCGGCAAGGAACAACAAAATGTCATCGTTACATAATTGCATTGGAGGAAATCCTGCAAGTATTTTTTGTTATGGTTAATAAACACATTGGACAAGGAGTGTGTTATAGATAGAATTTAAGAATAAAATCCGATACTATGGTTAAGTGTAGATAGACGTTATAACATAACTACGAGTAAAATACTTTATTTAAGAGGACCTGTAAAAGATAATAAAATCAGGGGTTACAGTTACAGGTTGAAGTTGTAGTTGTAGTTGAAGAAATGCATCTTTGTAAAATGTAAAAGAATAATAAAGGAGTTAAATTGAATAGTTTGTGTGTAGGGGTGTGCATGTGCATCTTTTACTGACTGGGAACGTCTGACAGACTGGCTGTGTGAACTTCGACTTGGATTGGACTCACATGAGAATCATGAAGGAGGAATGTTTTGGAAAGTTTGCTCAACGTTAGCCCAGCAGGTAGGCATTAAAGCCCTACAGATGCTCTTTCTTATAGTGCAGCTTCAAAAAGTTGTATTCTTTCTCGACTAGCCGTCTTTGGGTTCCGTCTTCAGTCATTCAGTTTGTCAGCTACTATTGCTGAGGAAGGAACGTTTACGACAGAGCAGCTTCAACAAGTGTGGATTGTACTTTGCATTCATCATTGTTACGTGCATTGTTGCATACGTGAATCAAGCTTTTATTGCAACTTCTTTTTCTAGATGAAATTTCAACATTTATTCGTGATTTGAAAAATCACACGGCAGTGTTTATAGTATTGAAGACAAACGTTTTTTTACATCGAGTACTTTCTGTTCTGCTGGTCTAGCAATTTTAATTGTATTCAATCACAGCTTTCCTTCATTTTTAAGAAGAGTCAAATAATTTCCCAATTGTGGTTGTTGGTTTCGGGGTATATAAGTATATACGTGGAATATTTTTGACGGCTTCTGACTTTTGCAATTAGCAATATTATTGCAATCATTTTATACTACGAAGTACGATCAGCAGTGAATTGTTTAGAGTGAAGTGAGCGTACGTTGTAAAATAATCATAAGTTACAGCACTGCAATCAAGCATTCAGCTCTTCTTGTCACTACTTACTAAATTNTAGCAATATTATTGCAATCATTTCACACTACGAAGTACGATCAGCAGTGAATTGTTTAGAGTGAAGTGAGCGTACGTTGTAAAATAATCATAAGTTACAGCACTGCAATCAAGCATTCAGCTCTTCTCGTCACTACTTACTAAATTCTTTTTAGTGCTAAGTGGGAAATTTTGATGCAAAACCACACCTGACAAAACGGGCGTTCAACGTTTAGTTTTGCTTCTTGCTCGGGTCGCTAGTAATTGCCAATCGTATTTGAAAAGTTGACAGTTGAGAGGCAAAAGTCAAGATCAGTCAAGTCAATAAAGAGTCGACAGATCGTTTCAAACTTGGTTTAAGTACTGCCTACTACTTGTGCATGCAGATGCTGATACTTGGTCATTACGTTGAGAGCCAAAAGTCAAGATCAGTCAAGTCAATAAAGAGTCGACAGATCGTTTCAAACTTGGTTTAAGTACTGCCTACTACTTGTGCATGCAGATGCTGATACTTGGTCATTGGTGGCATTAGTCATAGAAGAAAAAACAAGTTGGATTACAGCAAACGTAAAAAAAATTGTTATTCCGAGGTGTTTCCCGTTCACTGTTTTGGACTTAATTGTAAGTTGAATTGCTTGCACATGTACTTATATTGTCAATTACTATTGTGTTTGTACTTTGGCACATGACGTGTACGGTGTAGTTGGTAGTTGGTAATTGCAGTGTGTAGATTTTATTGCGGTTGTGTATTCATTAAGCGGTAATTATTGTTATTGATATGTATCAAAACTGCTCCGGAAAATAAAATTGTTTTGTTCGATGTTAGATGTTAGAGGATATTATGTGGTCAGAGTATGTTCAAATAAACTAACCATTTTGATTTGGTTAGTTCGAACCGACAACTGACGTTTGACGTTCGGTAAGTGAGTTGAGTGGTACCATAAATTGTAAATGCGATAAAGCTGCATATCCGAGTTTCCTATGGAAGCGTCACGTTGGTTTTCCAAACTCGACTTAACAGTTAACTATGAAATGCAAAATGCATGACTGAAATTGTGGCCAATTTCGATTAAAGAAAAGCACCTTGCTTACCACACTTGTTGCACTGGGCACTATTGCCAACTTTGGGTAGGTAGGTTGTAGGTACAGCCATTCTATTTAATGTAGGTAAGTAATAACAATCTAACGTTAGTTGACCAGTCAACTGTTACAGGAACAACTCCCAGACTCCCAGCCATGAATATCTGTTTGGCTTGTTGTTGTTACACTATTTCACTATTTCTGTTCAATGACTTATACGAAAGCTATTTGAAGGCTAACCTTTACTAAAGGATTATTCGAACTGACGTTGGTTGGTATGCATGACAAGTAGAAATCAAGTAGAATCAATCAATAAGCCTTCTGTTCAACTTTTAAGGCATCAGAGTTTACTAACTCGTTAATGTGTCGGTATACCGCTACTTAGGTTTAAACTTATGTATATATATAGATGGTTATTATCTTCCTAACGATGAATGAACAGCCGTTTGTTTTAATTTATTAATTGCTTGCTTGTTTCGATAGATACTAGAAATCTTGATTTTTGCTGTGCTGTGACTCATTTGAATTCGGCTGAATGCATACACAGGTGACAAACTTGATTAAATCAAGTCCGGTCTCTCATTAAGTGAACACTCAAGGAAGCTGATACGGTACTAAGTGCTGATTGTAAGGGTAAAAATAAAACTAGACTGTGTATGTATCATACATAGGTAGTCATGCCGGCAATGGAAATGTAATCATATCGAATTACAATAATGTCATTATCAGTGTCTGAACATTAAATATGCATCATTATTGACTTACGTGCATAAGTTGAATGTATTATTATCATTCGTGTTCCATTTGATCATATTTAAATCCGAGTGAAACGAAATACTGCATTTGAGCAATATCCGGTTGCATTCCCATGCATATTTCTTGTGCGGAAAATAGTCAAAACTTATTGCATGCAAATGTACACTGTAAAAACTGGTGCATCTAAAACGTCAGAAACATACACGTATTTAGTGCAGTTATGGACTCACTTAGGTTAGAACTCCAGTTCACCTAAAGTGCATCTAAAAATATAAAGTGCAACGAAAGCGCACCTCGCAGTCCACGATGCGTTTTAATAAGTATCAGATGCATTTAAGATACATCCTAACTGCGTCCATGACATTTTAAGCACCTTTCTTTCCTGATCCAACATTGCATGGTTTTTACAGTGTACATGGCAGGATTAGATAGTAGTTTAAAGTGCGGGATTACTTGCACGATTATTGCTTACAGTACTATAAAGACCCGAATAAAGTTCTCACGATTGTGTCTCACGGTAGGTACAGAATAATTATATATATTTATAAGTTTGATTCCTATAGTCATACCTGCTCCCGTTGAATATTGTGCTGCCAGCCAGATAGAATAACAAATTATCTATGTAAATTGTAACCCGTGAGAACTGCCTGTTGTCTTTCCCTTTTTCTTCTAAATTACAATGTATATGCATGCATGCATCGATCCCAAAGTTTGATCATTTGTCAGTAAGTACCTCTCCACCAAGAACTGTTATTGTTAACTTAACTTTATTACGGAGATAGGAATGAAATCTTGTAGGTAGGTGTTTGTTCCACCGGGGTAATGGTAGAGACCGGGCTACTGTTACTTGAGTTAAAAGCATCAGGCGTACATTGCTAATTTGCTTGTTTTGTTCGCAAACACATTGCAAGATAAATGTCGCTTTCCAAGTAAAACACAGAAGTGAAATAAAATTTAATAATGAATGTAATCAGAGGAAGGAAACTCGTATCTTTGTAAAATGAGAATGAATCAGTGATCAACACTATTGTCATTGTAAAGCTGCAATCAAGTTCTCTGGTTGAGGGATAATTATATGAGTACTGGATAATTATTAGACTTGTAGTAGGTGTAATTATTAGTGTACAGTGGTTAATTATTCACACAAATGCTGTCAAACTTTGAACTGTGCCGCACTTTGTAAGGAAATGTGTGTTCGTTGTCAGATCGAGTGTAAATAACAAAATAAAGGCAGGAATACGTGCTGTCAGATGACAGAATATCAGGTACTCAGGGATGTCTACAAAAGGTTTGGTCTACATAATGGAGGGAAACAAAATTACCCGAAGATTAATGTGGGTTCTACCCTTATATGGTCCTACTTGTAATTATGATTGAGCTTTTCGTTCCGGCTTTCCTTCTTGTTAGCTTTTCTATTAACGACCAGAACCAGAATTATGTCTCTACTCAAATATGTAATACCTGAATGCCACATGTGTTCAGTGGATTTTAGTGTGTGCACGTACGATTCATAAACTCAAGTCTTGTCTTATCATGTGGGGATTAGTATTGTGCATTATGTATGTGCGTAATATTTGAGTTGAGACACAGTTTGAAGCGCTATTTGCATTCCAGTGTAAGTAAACACTCCATACAATGCTTGTTTACTACATATATACATATTAGAGTCGAGTCTACCGTGCGTGTTGTATTACGAGCTACCCCTTCTTTTTAATACCTACTTCGCTACGTCCTCATTCAGTTTCAGTTGTGTTCGAGTGAAATATTAGCTAAGGACTAAGGACGCAGCATTGTGACCATATTAAATCGAGGCATACTTGGAGATAGGATTGTGCAACATCATTGCTGATTTTAGTACGCATTCTATTTGGTATACGTGTCTGGTTCTATATTTCTGTTTATATTGCCACATTTTTGATTTTGTGCATGTTGACGTTGACGTAGATGAGAGGTGGTAGTGGTAGTGGTACAGGAGTGAGCACGTATTTGAAAATGAACAGATAAGATTAAAGCTGTATGATTGATGCCAGATTGTACACTGCTGATTGCACGGTGATTCTGTGCTGTATTAAACCTTGCCTGTGAATGAATACTAGTTGGATACAGCGCTCATCATGACATTCGTGCTTCATGAGCAATAGTTAAAAGCCTACCCAGGTATGTATAATTATTACCTACCACTTTGGTATTCAATGCTGAGGTTCGTATGCATCGAATCAAACCAAAACCAAATCCACTTTACCTACTCTGCTCTTATCAACTTCCAGTTGGCAGGCATTTTCACTCAAACTCTGTTGTTTTCTCCTGCAAATTATTTCAGAATTACGTAACTGCATAATTATATATTTATGGATTTTAATTTCAATACATTATGTGTACTACCGATTGAAAACGTTTAGTTCCAATTAAAGCTGCCTAGCTAGTTAAGATAACAGTTTTCCCGTAGCTGCGTTACTGACTATACAAAATTGGATTTTCTCTCAACTGGTATAATTACAGGTGGGTATTCTATTCCTTTAGACACAATAACAATAACAACAACAACAGTTTAAAACTTACAACAGCGTACATAGAATATTAAAAGTGCTGAGTGTTCAGTCTCTTGTGATCATTTCTGCGACACCTCAAAGCCAGGGATGCAGTAGTGCCAGTAGCCCGCTATTACCATATCAGGTTATTCTTGTTCCACCTTATAATTATAAATTGTAAACAGTTAGTGTTGTTGTATGGAATTCTTCGTTTCTCGTTAAAGTCACTGACATAAGAATTTATTTCATAATACCTGGTACCACGAGTTTTGTGATGTGTCTCTACAGCACTATCTTTTGTAAAGGATCAGTGAGCTGATATTCGATATCGTTTCGTGACGCCACAAACAATCTTAAGTGAAGAGAGACATGGTATCGTGGCCGTAGCTCTTGTACTTTCGGGAGGATGAATTACAAATTATGTGAAGGGGATCAAGTGTGGAGGATCATGTCAATGAATTAATCATCATTGCCGTGGAAGGTTTACTGATTATTCACTTTAATTGCTACACTCTTTCTTGATTCCCTTGTATAATTGTAGTCATATTTTAAGCTTCGAATTTTTAGGTTAATTTATAACTACACAGTTGTGGTTGTTAGTACAGTCTTAACCTAACAGTCAGTGAAACATGTTCTAATGTATTTAAATTAACATTGTGGTAACCTTATATCTGTAGGTTTCATGATTGATGAGTGTTTTCAAACTAACGGTGGGCATGCATGATAGACGAAGAACATTATACAGTACTAATAGTGGGTGTATTTATTTGTTTTAAATTTGCTCATTTAATCCTGAGTGCATTTCTGGTCTTGTTTTCTGTGTTCAGTGACATAATTCAGACGTATGTTCAACTAATCAGAAAGGAAAAGGCTCATAGAGAGATAATTTTATCTGCAATTGTTGCACATCTGCAGTAGTCCGCAGACTTAGTATCTTTTTAACAAGGATTAGAGTAATTTGTAATTCTACAATTAGAATTTATTGCTCGTCTCAAAAGTACTTTCGATAAGTGATGATTGTGTACGTATATACTTGTTGAGTATTTCATAGATACCACGTCATGCAGATATTGTTGCTTGTGGTAGCAGGATAGGAGCTAACTAAATCTAGGTGCAGAAATTAGGTACGGAGTAGTAAAAAGTTTAACATCGTTCCTCGTGCGCAACATTTATTCCTATTCTTCCGATATATTTTAAATTCGAATGCGCAGTTCAAACTGATTTGGAGTTGCTAGATAAATTACACCCGCAAACTTGCACGATTCTCTTGATTTGCTAATTACAAATATTTTTGTGTCGACTTGTCAAATTTTGGGTACGTAGATTTGTTTGTTTTTACGCGAAATTTCCTGTTTTCGTATGGCAAAACAGCAGTTCAAATTATATTTTGTATATAATTAATGAAGGATGCGTCACGTCTTATGTGTCAGTGGTGGCTTTTATGTTATGAAACGTGAATTGAATTTGTGCTAATAATAATAAGAATAATGGCAACGGAAATGGATTGTACTTCAAGGTGGAACATAAATATGAAAGACGCAGCCCAGGTGGCAACCGGAAATGGAAGCGGTGAGCATAATTCGGATTTGGCCTCAGCTTCAAGCTCACTAGGGGAATCCTTTCGAGAAAGCGGTAAGAAGAGTTAAAATCTATAATGCTCATAGCTATTTAAGTCGTATTTCATCCTTTCCCTAATGTCCTTCTAATTTCATAGTTCTTATCAATTACTGTCATAATGTGTACTGTTTTGTTTCGTAATTTTAAATACTATTAACTCCACTTAGAGAACCCATTCGACAAGCTACTATGTAATGGTTCGTGTAGTAAATGCCTGTAGGTACACACGTGTTGTGTACAATTAAACGCATGCAATTACGCTTTCGCATTTCAAAGTACAAGTAGGTAAGCCTCTATTAACTGGCACGTAAATATTTTCTTTTGCAGCTACAATGCAATCAAGGCAAATGAATACCTACTTAATGTTAATGCACAAAAGTACCTCCTTAACAAAAGTCAATGCGTTGAATGTATTTGTATGTTTTTGTGCGCAGAGTTTGTTTTGAAGCTTCCTATGTACCTTACTTAGATATACTCTCCTATGCCTATATGTACCTAGTTCATGACAAACAGTTTTGCTGGATATTCAAATAATGCTTTATTATTACTCAGCTGAATTTGTTGAATGAAAGTTGATGATTTTTGGAAAGTTTGTTCAGTAGGCAGTGCTGCCTACATGTTCAACAGAACAAAATTAATGAATTATGTGGTTAACGTGTGTGACATGGTACATATCTCGTATAATCACTTCTGGTTTTGTTGTAATAATAATAAATATGAATGGGAACACTATTAGTATGTTTATAGCGAAAGCATTCCAAATTAATTATGAAAGTAAAAATAACTTTTGCTACGCATAATAATAACTTTAATAGTAGCACCCATCGTTGGTTTTATAACCGCAAGTCAGCTACCACTATTACGCTTTAGTTGAAGTGTCATTTCGGGAATGACAGCTGAATCGAGAAGTATAAAGGAGTCGTAGTTGAAAGTCTGGAAGGAAATCTACCATCTCTTCTAGAAGTTCAAGTCAAGATTCAGTTTTTAAGAATGAATCTGCGGAGCTTACAAAGGTTGTGACATTTCGTTTGCAAATGTCTATTGTGAGCTTCGTGGTTGACATAATGCCAAGCAGGTTTTACTAGGTAGGTAGAATAGTAGGGACCTTGGTCTTGGTACTCCGGTATTCCCGATGTGATTTAACACTCACCTTTCATTTTACCCTGTTATGTATGCAGAGTCTAGCATTCGTACACGTATTTATTGCTGTATGTTAATGCAATTTATGAGCCAAGCTTCCTTCGAACTTCGTAGTAGCAACATCATAACTACCTAGCTGATTGTTCATAAACGCAAGTGAAGATATAAGCATAGGGCACATATGCAAGGTTAATGATAACATAATTTAAGTAGAGTATTATTCACCGTCACATGGTCTATTCTTCACTGCCTTCTGCTTAATCGTGCACCTGGGTATGAGTGTTATTTGCCTTATATGTATCACCCTCTGCAAAAAAACTCAAAATGTCAGTGGGATCACATCTATCCGAACATTGATGAAGAAATCTTAGAAGTTGTGTTTGTATGATAGGGTTAGTACCTACCAAATCTTACAGAAAGTGATCTCTGTCAGTAGTCGAGAAAAACTGAGGAGACTTGTAATTTGGAAACAATACTATAGTGGTTCTCTTTACGCTTCAAGTGACCAGATACAATACTCTTTAAGAAATGTTTTTTGTTACTTGGTTTACCTGCAGTTCTACTGTATAATTTACTATTGTCAGTATGCATACAAATGTTATTCTTGCTGCTGCCATGCTTCCGTGAACAACTGCTTCTGTTCCGTTTTTTAGCCACGCTGCATCGTATTGTAGATATGTGTCTGGTGGGTCGTGAATTCATCATTGTAGTGTACCGTGTGTACCCATATACCGGTACTGCTTGGAGTGTATCTATGCACATTGTATCGTATCGACTGTTAGATTTATTGTTACAAGTTTTCGGTTGCATTGTGTTTCGGTATCCACGTACCAACTTTTAAATATTTGGGTCTGGAATAAAACTTTAGCATTTACAAAGTTGTACAAACTACCTTAGTTTTACTGAGAACGCAGGCTAGAGGAACAAAGTTGAATTAAGCCCATGAGTCATGACATGAGTGTCTATAAATATAGGTATGAGTATGAAGTACTGATAATCATGTGGCACAACACGTCTCTTTTTTTCAAAGTAGAAGAACAAGAGAGGAGAAGGGAGGAAATAGGGATTACGTATAGAGGATCTACCGGATCTGTTTAAGTATAAAGAAATCCTGCGTATTACCTTCCTATATAGGTACCTCTCACCAAGTTGAATATACCAAGATGCATACTGTGGAGGGTCCTAGTTGCGAGTTTGTTCCGTTCATATGGAAGTTTCTGCTTGCAGCCTATGCATAATAAATATTACGGTTTCAAGTTGCATGTACACGCAGAACCCAGGCATGATTGCATGGTGTACTTACATTAACAGGTGTGGCGTTGTAGGAAGAAGGAAAGGTGCTGTACGTTTGGCCTCTCGCTACACTGAACGAAGACATGTGTTATCCGAAACTTTTGAATGGATATTCAGAGGCAGATTGCTAGCACAGCACACGTTGCATCCGTTCAGGTGTATATATGTTAGATTACTTTTTAGCTGCCTTTAAACATTTCTTGA
The DNA here is from genome assembly GCA_036851915.1 of Ptenothrix huangshanensis. NCBI lineage: Eukaryota > Metazoa > Arthropoda > Collembola > Symphypleona > Dicyrtomidae > Ptenothrix > Ptenothrix huangshanensis. The sequence goes on along the minus strand of JAAXYX010001896.1, from coordinate 8,434 downwards.
GTCAGCGTGCGCAGTAATATTATTATTGGATTCATTGGGAATATAGGTTCGCTTATTACTGTTTCGATGGTTTAATTGAAAAATACACCCAATATAAGACCTTATGAAGTATCCATATCTATAGGTGTTCTCCAAACATTTCCCGTTGTGAATCATTGCAAGTTAAAGGGAACGGGCACGCACCTTTAATAACAACTGCCGGCGTAGAAATTGATATACAAAATACATAATTCAGACTGATATAATTATACGGGCTTTGGAATTTGGAACTGATATAATTATTTTGAATAAATTAATGAAACAAGTTCGGCTTGATGAATACCTGCTTTAAAGATAGTTAAAATTTGATTTGTTTCCCTTTGGAGGCTGTACAAGCTGGCATTTTTTAATTATAATAGCATAAATTGTATTTAGATGGCTTTATGAATTAACAACGTACCTACTTGTATAAATGCTTTTCATTCTCCAAGCTAGTCAGCAGAGTCGTTGTCGTTGTTCAAAGATACCGGACTTTCGAATGTAAGTTTACACTTAAGGCAAGTACATATTCAGGATTTTGAGATTGCAAAGTATTTAGTGTGCCTCAGGCTGGTGTTTTGATGTTGTTGAGGAGTAGTGATGTTGATCGATTGATGCCGTGGAGCTTTTTTGTACGTTTAAGTGAAATTGCTTGTTATAAAAATCAGTAAAAAACCAAATTATTGAACCTGTGCAGCATGAAGAAATTTTTATGGACCCACTAAAATATTGATAGCAAATATTCGTGTTCTCTCTGAGCATTTGATGCGATAAATATTTATAATATTACCTTGAAGGTGCATGGCATGGAGCATGGTTGGTGACAGCTGTTTTTATGGAAGTATTTTATTGCTTTGTTTGTAAATTGTGCAGCATAAAACTAGGCAAGCTTACGGGTTGGTTTAAATTGAATTTTGTTGGAAAATAAATCGTCTTTATTTAAATGACATCGGATTTTAGAAGAGTGGGAAAAGTATAAGCCGGAAAAATCTGGTTTATTTGTAGGATTAGGAATACGAAGGGTGCTCTAGGCTTCGACTGCTTTTATTATTAATCTTCATATGTACACTGTAAAAACTAAACAACCTTAAACGCCTTGTCTAACACGTTAGACACGTACTAGCATTTAGTATAATTGTGAAGGCAGTTGGGATGTATCTTAAGTGCATCACATGATCTTGAGATGCTTCCTAACTGCGTTCATAATTGGTTTTTGGCGTTTTAGATGCAGCATTTTTTACGGTGTACATACGTGCAAAACACATAATTATCATTATATTCATAGGCAAATGGAACATTTTTATTTAAATTCCTTACAATTTTATCAACAACTCGAAATTCTTTTTAGCGCTGAAAATTATTATCTTCCACGCCTTAAATATTCTTGTGATAAAATTAAGTAGAAGTTTCAGAAATTTTATCAACCACGTTTAGCACCTGAGTATGTAGGTAATTACATCTCGCTCAACCAAAAAGAAGAGATGTTTTCCAATTTTATTCAGGTGTAAAAACATGACCAAATGTAAGTATCATTGATACACAGAATCGTAGTGTATGTAAGGTCTAGATTCATACGGATAGAAACGAAGGTGCATATGTAGCCAATAACGTATGTGTGTGTTAAGAGCATTGAGCATTTGATGTTTTCTAAAATCAAGTCTTGATTTGAAATTCAAATATGGTTGTTAAAGGTTGAGTTTTCCTTGTATTGATTTTGAGCTGTGCTCGTGTAAATATTCGTTCTTTTTTATTGTTAATAAATAGATATAACGTATTGTGTGACTATTATGTTCCATAAAAAATATGTGCCACAGCAAAATACGTTGAGTTAGGCAAAGGGTTTGCCATGCCATGCCACTGCCACGACCACTGCCACTAGGAACGTACCAACGTGGTATATTAAATGCTATGATGACTATTAAATTGGTTGGTACTTTACGATTTCAAATTTTACTCGTTCGCATTACAAGTGAAGGTGCAAAAGACAAAAGAGTGAAGTTTCACTAATACGAATACACAATTGCAATCAAGTGGTCTTATCCGTTATATCGTACCACATATGCACTAATGCGTATTACTTATTCTCAGTGGATGTATGTATATATAATTACTTTAACGTATCTAGCTATACCTTTGACTAGTAGTACATAGCATAAAGTATGGTGAATATAATTTTGATCTACTGAATTGCACTACGAGGCTAAATGAAATAGAAAGTGAGCTCAGTACAAATGCGAACTCGCCGAAGAGCAGAACCATAAGTATGTATGTTCACCTCATGCATTGAAACATTATAAAGTTCAGCCAACCGATCCTACACCTAAAGTTTAAAGGAAGGTACGGTATGAGGCATACGCACCTAATTGCAGCAACTATCATTCGAAGTATACAATGAGACCTGGCTCTACACTCTACATGTATGTATGCATGGATTATTAAACGTATAAGTGCATACACAGATGTATTTTTATTCCATTATATTACATTTGTGTAAATAAAACTGGTAACTATTTAGCCAAGCATCGTTATAGACGTGGTTCCTGAATACTGATGTGGAACAAGGCTATTCTGCCATTATCGTAGAGGCAGGTTCTAGCTTAAAAATGTAATGTTTCATTTTCTGTCACTGTACCTGCATCATTTTCATTAGGTATCCCACTCATAGAGGATCTTGAACCCAAAATGACGCCTAGCCTTCCTCAAATTCAAAAAATTTTTAGCATGCAATTGTTGATTCGCTGTGATTGTCCTTAAGAATCAGTTTTGAAACCATGACGTAAACTATGAAACTTTGATCACTTGGAATGATCAAGTCCTCGTTGGATTCCTGCAGAGATGCTGGCTAAAGAAAGCAGGCAGCCAGGTAGATTGGCACCAGTATATATTAAGGTTCGACGATCTCTGATAAGATATCGCTGTTTATAATCGTCAATTTGTAGATTTCGAAGACTTGCCTTTTACTTTGGGTCGTTGGTCATGACATTTTTACTGATTGAAGGAATTTTAGAACTGAGGATTTACTTTTTGGATTGAAGTAAGATCTGTTATCAAACACTCGTAATATTACCATTGTGTGCTAATTGGAAATTTTGAAATATCTACGTATATTTTAAATACAGAATTGGTGTAAAAACGTACATTGAGTTGCAACAGTAGGGACTATACAATTTTGGAACCACTACTTAAATGCTATTTGCTGGATTAAATAAGTTCTGCAGCACGAAACTGCTGTGATGTTGAAAATAACGATTTGTTGATTTGACAGTTACTAAGTTTAGTATTGAGTTAGTTGGCATTACTGCACACGATGCCAGATCTCTAAGTAGGTACTACTCATTTATTATCTCACGGTACTCTAAGCCTATCGCTATTTGTGAGGTTTATGCTTATGCGTATTCGTAGTTAGTTCTGTAGTTCCTCTAGTAATATATGTACTGCACATTTTGTTGTTTATTGTTTTCTTGTTTCTTTTTGAAAGGGTAACCTTGTTTATTAGATTGCATGCAAGAGCTCTTTTTATTTTTATCTGACGTATGACAGTAGGATCCGTTCTTGATAGAAACAATGCTCGTGTTCGTTCGAAGCATTCAAGGAAAAATCAAATGCCTGAGTCTATGTGTCGTCAGTCATAGTTGTATAACTGAGTGGCACGTTGTACCTACTTTATGCAGTGTCAAGTGTAAAAAATTCTCCGTACTTCTATTGCGTTTCAAAGTAGTAACAATTCTTTTGTGAGATATTTAATTGTTTCTGTGCTCAAAATTTGTGGTTGGCAGTCATTTTATGGTTAAAGAAGATTGTGGTATATAATATGCAATGTATTCCATGCTTCGAGTATTATTTAAGACCGGGAGCTACATTTGCACTATCATTGCACACATTGCATGCACTATCATACCTTAAAATCGAGCTGAAAACCTATACAAACTTAGGTATTACCATTGTGAGCCTGACTGGAACTTCGTTTTATCTTGAATCTTACGATAAGTATAGATATTACGAAGTAACAGCCCGAAACGTGTTTTTCCAGTCCTAGCCATCAACTGCAGTTCTTGACTGTAGTAAATATACGTGTACCTTTCGCATCCTACCTTAGCCAGTATCTTAGTGTACCGAAAATGATGGATTAGTTTCGCGGGAATATATTTGCGCATTCTGCTCACATACCGTGAAAGTGATTAAGACCCGGCAGAGTTATTTGCAAAGCAGAGTTATTGTTATTAATCACGTGTATCTGTAGATATTTGTTTACCTACGATTTTAATCTTAAACAAATGATTATTTCAAGCACGGATGTGTTAAGGTATAAGGACCACATCACGCAAGCCCATTAAAATTTCTGACCCGGAAGCATTTGGCTTGCTTACCCTGAAGTTATTTGCAACCCGGTAGCTAATCAGTGATTTACGGTATGCGATTTCGCACATATAAGTAGAAGATTCTAATTATACTGTGTATCATCCAGTGTCCATGTCAGTTTACTAGTTGGCTAATGGTGAGATTGTCTCCTCACACTATAAATATAAATATCTGGGTCTTGGCACCAGTCACGTCTCCACTTTTCAAGGCATTTGAAGTTGACTTGTCATCAGTTTCCATTTTACCTATGATCTAATGTGTTTTTAACCCGAAACCCAGTGCTGAGATTGCACATTGTAGGGATGATCAAACCTTTCTAATTGGAGCAGGATGACATGCTTGCTTTAGAATTAAGTTAAGTACTTTTAAGTCGGAAATAAAAAAGATCGATAGTATAGGTAATATACTTTGGTTTGTATGGGGGTACCTTCTATCTTATATAATGCCTAGGATGAAGAAATGAAGACGTACTATAGTAAGAGACCAGTTGACTGAATCCAAATTTATCACTGAAGTTGGCAGTCGCCGTGTAACGGCTGTAGGTAGGTTTGACTGCCGGCGATTGGCATGCCAAGAAATAAAACAGATGCGGTTTAAACACTTTTATTTACTACGTGACAGGCAAATTGAGAAACATGCCGGGGTGACTTTCAGCTATACACAAACGACATCCATTATTTTATGATCTTTGAACACGATGCTTGATGTAAAGATCAGCATCTTGTCGGTACCTCGTATTTAGTAGATCAATCCTTGTAATTGGTCCTAGTATTGAACATTATTGTGTTGCAGTCGATGACCCAGATGTTGGTTTTAAAAGTTTGTCTTTTGAACAGAACAGAGTAACGGGAGTGACAAAATTGGTAATGATAAGCAAATATTTGGCATGTTGATTTAAGATCCATCAGCAGTTAGCCTGTTATTATTGTCAAAGTTATGGTTATGACAGATCGACACAGTTTCTTAACAGCTAATGACAATTTGACTTGATGATCTATTAATGATTCCAACTTTTGATAGTAGAAATTTTCTACTCCCGTATGCACGCCAAGTAGGTATCGTGGGACAAATATTAATGCAATTAATTATGCATGGGTGTGTCAAGTATGTAAAAGACCTTATGGAAATTTGGACTGTGTATAATATGCTAAATGTTTTAGCTGCTACCATTACAATGATTCTGTCCGTAGATTAATCCTCGGTGTTGAAATCGCTCATAAGAAGTTGCGTTCATTTTTTTCAGTGAACAATACTCACGTTGAAGCCGAATTGGTCGTAAAAATATGTGAAAATTTTAGTGCACAATAATAGCTTTTCTATCCCTAACTTTCATTTGAAAATGTCGGAAGATATCGATCCGCACTCCCTGTTCAAACTAATATTTTATTATCCACGTAGTACCCATATAGTATTTCAAAATGTTGCACATGATACAGCTTTATTGTGTAGTGTGACTTGAATTTCGATTTTTAGCAGCATACATTTTTAGTATTTAGTTGAATAGCAGTCATCAACTGAAAGTTATATTGGGAATTAAATTTTGAGATGCCAGTAGTGTTGGACACTGTTGAATTGCGTAAGCATTTAAGATTCAAGGTATTTTCTGTAATCATGGGATGATATAGACACTTTTAGCTTCCACTTTTCAAGGCATCACTACCATCAGCATTTGATTGTGTAAAAGGATCCTTTGTCTGTTTGCATATGTTTTCATGATTGCTGGTCTCCCAATTATCAAATTCAGTTAATTCAGCATTGGAAGCGGTGTTTGGCGTTGAGCCCGTGCAACAAATAGGCTTCATCGCCTGCGAGCTTATGAAGGCTAGTCTTGTGGTGGTCGTGTCGTGTCGTGAATTATTTTACCTTAATGAATTCGTACGATTCTAATTCTACACGGTTAGGTTATTGTTTACGAGTGTATTTGGTTGAATTACTTGCACTTACGTTGAATCTACCAATGAAATGTTTATCATCACCGTGGTCAGTTGGATGGAAAGATCCTTGGATTAGAATGCTAAATTTGCTGAGGATAATTTACGAGTATAACGCGTCTAATATAATTATACAACAATTAATCGGAGGATGTCGATTGAAATAGGGAGAATTTGACATATAGATAGGTAGTGAGATTTATATGAATTGCTTTTATTATAAGTTGAAAGAGTTGATTATTTGGGCATCTGTTTGCCGTCTGTAAACGGACGGGGAAATAAAATAATAGAGGTCGGCAATATTTTTAAATTACAACTACTGTCCATATAACAAAAGTTGCTTTAACAAAAATAGCACCTTTTTATTTTTCAGATGTATAATAGAAAAGGAATGGAATGTACCGCTTTTACAAAATGTAAGTAAAGAATGATCCTTGAATAGAATTTTTATGTTGCACTTGCGAGAATTTAGTGATTAGAAAAATGACTGTGTTGCGTTACATAGTTCAACTTTGACTTGTTCTTGTTAGGTAGCTTTAAAAATGTGTTACACTAAACCTACCTATGAAAGTACTTACAAGGTACAAATTGTAAGCGAAACCAATTCAGTGACCTGTTTATTTTAGCTTGTACATACAACAAGAAAGATTTTTTTCTCAGTTCTGATTCCTTCTTCTCATAATTTTTAAATGAATACACATCCCTGTAATTAAATTGATAGACGTTATATTTATAAATTTCAAATCGTATTGTTCTGGGTAAGTATATAGTAGAGGATGGGTATTAGGTATTATTATCTTACCTTTGTCGAAGATGGCAATTACCCTAGTTGTTTTTTTGCTCGTCTTTTTTATATCAGAAATCAAAGTAACGATTATCGATTAACAGATAAAGCGAGTATAAAAACATAATGACTAAACAACAATCCTTTAATAATGAAGAGGACGCACTGATGAAGACAATAAAGTACATTTTCATGGTGGATTTTTGACAAGCCAAAAAGAAAAAGTGTTGCTTGGGTATTTTATTGAATGGGCAGCGTCTTCAATCTGTGTGACGTTTTACTCGTCTGTGAACAATTTACCAGCAGCATACTTTTATCAAGTTATCTTTGATACTTTCGTTACAGTTGTTATAGGCAAAATAAAAATGAAAGGATAATTGCAAGTAGGTATATACTTGGTATGAGTAAAAGGGAAGTTTGTAAAATTGCGATGTTAAAAAATTATACTCCAGTTTCTGTAATGACTGTGGCACGAAACGATTTCAAAGGCAGCTGTTTGAGTTCAAGTATCATCATCTCTAGGTTTTAATGTTTTAATTGTTTCCGTGACCCATATTAAGCTAATTGTTAGTTTGTGAGTGAGAACTGTATAAGGTAGCTGAAAACAAAATGTTTGTAAAGAGCGTGTATCACAATTGCATGTAGCAATAGTATCCTGTTCTCTTTGTAATACCCTAGACGACGACTCACATTATCATTGTATTCGCTGGATTCTAAGCTCTCCTCTACATTCTTGCTAATGAATTGAATGAAAAATGGTTGCTTGAGCAATTTATATTTCCAGCAAGCAGTAAAGAGAACCCGGTCCTGATTGGAGCATACCTTCTGCCATGTTTTGCTTTGCAAATAATTACTACGTAAATACTTGAACTTGTGCAGAGATTGAATTATGTTTGCAAAACTTATTAATATAATGGTGAGGTGAAGTGGCTGCAGGATATTTCAAGGTACCTACTAAGTGTTACAATAAGAAAACATGTGTGGGTACATAGAATGAAATTGTTCACGTCAAAATTAATTCATTTTTGCAAGGGTATTATTGGAAGAAATTATTGCAGACTAGGATCTGCTTTTTGAATTTTTAATTAACTGCGTAATGCTTCTTACCTGTTTTTTCTGATGGTATGGTGGTGGTGGTGGTACGTACGCCTAGTGTCTAGTCATAATCAGATAATATTATAATTTAACAAGATACCAGTTTTGAGTATGTATGTACACACAAGCATACCTCCACTTCTACGCAGATTGTGTGCAAATGTTTCTGATTTAGAGTAATTATATATACAAACTAACTTGGATACATATTTGAAGGTGCATGCTCAGGAAATACACAATCATCTGA
>JAAXYX010001895.1:0-20043 GCA_036851915.1 Ptenothrix huangshanensis | reverse complement strand
AAATATTACCGGAAGCCTCTTGAGAGTGTCCTTACCCTCCGAAGTATTTTCCGGCAAAAATAATAATTACAAAGATATCTGGTTACACGAACATTAAACTGTAAAATTTAATGCTCTTGCCTAGGCGCCATCCAGCAGTAAAATCTTTTTTTAGATTTTTTGACACTTGCAAATTAGTACCCTATACTTTGAAATTACACCGCGTTATGCACGAGTGTAAATCTTGAAGGTTGTAAATGTATACAGTATAAAATACAAATACGGGTACATGAAATTTATGATAGTGCTTCGGAGTAATTATTACCCAGAAATGAAATTTTAGACGGATGGTCACTAATCTTTAGTATGCAGCCTAAGATTTAACCTTCATTATTGACACAGACATTCTAGTTTACTATATAATTACTCGTTTTAAGAAATCGCACTCGTCGTTTCTGCCAGAAATGTTCCAGATTAATTCCTCGAAATTAAATGCTATACTGAATTTAATTTTGCTGCGAACGGGAAAAAATTAATTTGGTTTAAGATTTATCATGAATCTGTGATTTTGACGTACATGTTTTCCAGGTACCACGGATTTGAAGAACCTTCATTGATCGATTGGATGTTTATATATATTTACATACAGTAAGCTCTTTATTTGTATATGAAATAATTCAATAAGTTTGATTTCAAAGCTCCTCCAAAGATTTTTCCTCAGTAAAAACATTATTTGGATTCAGATTCAAATTCTAGGAACGCAATTTACCGTAAAGCTCCTAGAGGCAGATACATGAAAGGGAAAAAAATCTCATCCTCTAAGAAGATTGCAAGCACATGCTAATGGCTAAGATGTGTAATGTGAATTAATCAGCGTTTCCAATTCCGTCAGAATTTTTAAGTAGATCAACCCAGCTATTGGAAAGTGTCATGTTCATATGGAAATCAAAGTAAACTTTATATTTGCACATAAATTGAAAAATTGATATAGTATATGTGTAGCAGAAAATGCTGTGTCCGGAAAAGGTAGAAATTAGAGCGGAGTATCTTCGCCACGTATAATATTACGTGAAGGCAACAAATACTTACGTATTCCGTGGTTAGATTTGATCAGCCATCAGCCGACAGCATAAAGGAAAAAGGAAGATGCGGAAATTTATGTATCAACAAGCTTACGTAAATAGTAAAGGCACAAAATAAGCCTCTATTGACAACATTTGAGAGCTGGAAAAGTCTAGAGTTCGAAATAATTGGAAACATCAGTTAATATTTCAATCAGCCTGGAGTATCATTGTATTTGTATGTAAAAGAGTTTAGTTATGCACAACAATAATAAATACCTACTAACGTTACTAACCAAACGAATGCATAGTAGACTGTAGACTGAGTTTGTCTGGAATAATAAAATTTGTACTGAGAAAAATATAGTACATATCGACATTTTCCAGCCATTGCCATTTTTTATTTGCACAGAGTTTTATATATAAGTAGTGATTAAAAAGTAGCAAAAAAATAATTTCTGCATGCTTTCCAATGTTAGTGCATTAATGAGTATTTACATTATCAAACTTGCAAAGATATATATATACACTCGGTAAGATTTTTTTATCACAATTACTTATATAGGTAATATGATTTTTATGATGAGATTTAAAAGTTTGTATAGTTGTAATTCGTGGAAAACTTAGCGAAAAAAATAAAGGACGTAATTACGTCTGTCGGTGCTAGAAATATGTTCCACTCACTTCGATAAATCTTTGAAGATTTTAAGGGCGCTGCTCATTATTACCTACCAATCGAGTTTCTGACTTAACCCATGTCACTCAGACTCTGACTAATTGTTCGCAATTATTTAGAGAAAAGTCTACATTTACAAGTACGAGAATCGAAAAATATGGAGGTAGGATATGATGATGGAGTTAACGTACATAAAGTAATAAATGGAAGCCCAATCAAGCCCAAGAAGCTTTGCCCGTTAAACAAGCAGTGCATGGATAGTCCCTTTTTTGCTTCCGCTCTTTTTCTCTATCTCTGTTTCCCTTTCTCTCGCCCTGTCTTGCGATTCGGAGAGGAGACGTAAGTCGGAATACGTAATTAAAAAAAACATTCATAATTTAGAATTCATGTTTCACTCAGTCATCACAGTAATTATCGCATTAATGACATTACACTAATTCAAGTTACTGTACCAGCTTATGTATTGGACCATGCATTTCAACAATCGAATTAATGGGTGACTCGTCTCCAAGTTCAAATCTGCACAGCATGTTTCAATTAATGTGTTAATTTTAATAAGAAGGAACTAGATTTTCAATTAACTGAATGAGTGTACCGCCTACTTAACAACTCATACATGACGACTCTACACAACGATATACGAACTTCTTCCTGGTTGAATGAAGCTAAATAACTCACTGTCGTCCTCATCAGTTCCACTGCTTCCACTTGCACAAACTTGGCGTCAGTCAACGCCACGTTATGTTATATGTTACACACTCATCAGCGATCAGCGTACTTAGGTACTTCTACACGATAGCTATGTATGTCTCTGTACTCTGTCATTCACGGCTTTGACGTATCCTCCAGTGGAAAACCTACAAGTTCTGGGCTTCCTTGTACTTTATGTTTACTCAAGGAAATTTGATAGAATTAACGAGAGAGAAGGATGGTCATGTGGTACTGGTAGCTGTCGTGCCAAACGTCCGTGAAGGATAGAAAGCTCCAAATTGTACTCTGCTGCTAAAATGAAAAGCTTCAGATTGCTAGACAACTCCCATGTAGTCTGAAGGTTTCGTTTTCAACGGCAAACTGCAGTCGGGAGACTTGTATGCTTTCGCTCCGGTCATATATAGGTGCTATATATGACTGGAGCGACTATATACATACACCATTATGCAGGTATCAGCATGTGCATATTTTGGCACTCACACACACTCAATTGCATGTAATTTTATCTAACAGTACGCATGCATCCAGGCCCCATTAGCATTAATTTGAATCTGAAATAAATTTCCAATGGAAACAATGGTAAGTTGGTATTTGCCGTTGAGTTTTGCCAGTCACAAACCGACGTCTAATTATCCTCGGAGTAAAGTACCCACCCACAGTAGCATCGATTCCACTAGCATTGTGAGCTCCACGGCACTCAATCGTAATAAAAGTTCATGGATGAATACCTCTTAGCTTTATGTCAACGAAATGCCCACAGAATAGTAAACAAGTTTTCATAGAGGCGTGATAATCACATTTATTAAAATAGGGTTTGTAGATGTTTGGAAATATCTGAGCACTCTGTCACTTTGCATTCAAGCAATAGGAGGGCATTACTGACTTACAAACTATTTGTGCTCTATTCTCAAATCGAAATTCCTTCCCTTTCATCTTTGACATGTTGAAATGGATATGGATTGCGTATTACATTACGGGTCTTACAAAAATCCTTAAGGAATTCACTGCCACTGAGCCTTTAATAATTGTGACGACAGGTTCAGCTGGCTGTGAGATTTCAACTTTGATCCAATCAGTAGTCATGCAATCACCGATCAGTATTTATTTGAGGCTGGAAAATATCGAATTTTTACTAACGGTATATCAAGTTGTCCATTGGACATGTTTATATTTTTCTTTTCAAAGTCCCGAGATCAAAATTGTGTACATGTATGTAATTCTGAAATCACTATTTCGCCGTGGGATGCCACACCACTGAGTCATTGCGTGTGTGTGCAGAATATGCACAGACTGCATGGCAGATCGAAGTGTGAAGTAGTTCCATATGGAAAGAACCAAGGAAGTAGCAGCACCTTGTCAGTTGTCATGCATCGTCTTTATTTTGCTATTGCTGCCGTTGCTATTTGCTTGATTCCACTATTCCCCTATACCGGCTATACCAGACCAGGTTAGATCCAACTGTGCGAATGTTTTCTTTTGTTATTCTCCTCTATATTCGTTCCAGAATATAATACCAGCGTTATAAAGCCACGAGCTAGGGATACGTAAAGAAGTACGCAAGAGCTATCCACTATCTATGCATATTCACGTTCCAATGGCCGGGTCAGGTTTTCAAAGTGAGTATGTAGGGACTTGCGATTAGAAATATTATGAAGCTGTAAGCTTCGAAAGGCGAAACGACGCTGAAAAAACTTTTGAGCTGGTGAAACCAACTCGGTTCAGTTGAAATGTTGATTTATAGACGAAATTTACACGGGTTATATGAGATGACCTGGTAACGTATGGTAGGCGTAAATATCCATGTCCATATGTTGAGAAAGTACGAGTGTTCACGTGTGAAACTACGTTCGTTTATGACATGAGCACAATATTTTTCCCTCTATTGTAATTTCATTTGACAATCCGATGCCTTTTGCATTCATACACACAATAAAAAAATAATAATATTTCTTGTCTGAATATGTCAGGTCGGGAATGTCCTGGTAAGAAATCGTGGAAGGCATGATGATGCTTTCACTATCATTTTAAAACGCGCAAGAACTCTGTTGTTAGCATATGAATGAAACACACAGGACTTTTCCCTGTCTGTCGTTCCAACCTCTAAGTCTATAGGCTGTCTTATTTGTTGAACACACACGTCGGTTTTCCACATTCCTGTCACTGTAATAAAATTTTGGCACCCCTTTGCTTTCGAATATCTTCACACTAAAGGACCTACCTACCTACTACCTACCTACCTACAGAGTCATATTTACTTGTCGAGTAGTCTTGTCAGGCAAATGCGCTCGCTTAATTTCGTTTTCACTTCGGCATACTCCAGTTCCAGTCCTTATCATATCTTTCACCACTGGAGCAATAGTGAAACAGATAATTTGATTTTCATTTCTGCGCATCATGTCATCGTCATTATATATGTATAGTCTGTGTAGATACTTCTTCCAGATTTTTTGCAAGCATGATTTATTTCTTTGTGTACGTCGTCTTGGGGAAATAATATTTTTAATTGGATCTTGTATTCCTTTTAGTGTCGACAAAATTGATGATGCTTTCACTGACAACATCCGCAGTCATGCAAAATAGTACGATTTAGCTCCTTTCCCAGCAACAAAAGTTATAATAGGATTTCCTGTTAAAACGCTACTCCAATAACCGCTAAAAGCTGTTACAGATTGAATTAACATAAAATCAATAATATTATTTGGACTTTGGAAATAGTTATATGTTAATTAAAATTGGGATATGATAGCCTTTAAAGGTCTACCACGATTTGTGGTCTACTTGATATGGACAGGAGGCGATTGTAACCAAGAAGTTACAAGTTTGTCCAAAATAAACTTCGTTAGAGAGAAAGCGAATGTTGTATTCAGGAAGCGTCAATCAAGAATGATTAGTAATTAGTTCTTGCATTAGACTAATTTGATGGGCTTCCAAATCGAATTCTATTCAAGTTCTATTTGTCTGGCTGGAGGGTAGAGCATGTCCTGCCTTGCTGCATAATATTGAGCTCTCCAGTACTTCCGTTTTAGCGGTTATCGGTTTTAGTTGATACAGTGCTTAAGCTAAAGAGCGGTATGAGACTACGGAGTCTATACTGGAACACTGGATGCCCGTTTCCAAGACTGGGAAGCGAAAGGAAACGGAAGAGTATAGACACAGGGAATGGCATATGGAGAGCTGGAGAAGTACTACCGCAAGACCTGGTTTCTGCCACGAAAAAATGTGGTATCTACACTGAAATCTATTGTCCCTGTAAAGCTACAAAATGTTTACGTATTATACGGATAGCTTCCTTTATTTTCGTGGTACGTTATTGGATTTTGTCGTTGGCAGTGTAATGTCATACATGCAGTCAGAACTTATTTGAACTGTGGCTTGACCCAAAGCACTTCCTCCACAGTGTTTTTCTAGTGGATAATGCCATGTATGTAGTTGAAATAACAAATCTCTCTCCGATCCATTCCTTATTTGTGGGCTGCGAACATACAAATATGGATGACGTCCGTGCTATCGGTGTACATGTACGATTTCATAGAATACCTAACTTTGGCTAGAGATAGAAGGAACGGAGGAGTAGGGAAATCATAACAGCTTCAAGTTGGAGTTGGGAACGTTGTCTTGTACTGTGGCATTGTACTTAATCCTAACTTCGTAGACCATCCAATGAGAAAATGGTCGAAGAAATCCCACATTTTCATGTTACGTTTTATCCGCATGTCTCAGACTTTCTCAACAGTCATGACCAGAACACTTGGACACAAAAGTCTCATCTTAGCCACGTCCGTCTCGCATTTATTGTTGGCAGTGTCGAAGATTGATATGTGCACGGAGTGAGCAGTGAGTAGCAAGTAGCAAGTATAACCGTAGGGAGAAACTTGTGAGAATGATGGAGGCAGAAAGCGATGAAGGTTCAGTTCTGAAGTCACTGAATTCACTGAAGTAATCGAATCGAACTCTGATGCCTTGCTGATATAAGCACGAACGAAGAAGAAAAAAATGAAGCTAGCGGGGAAGAAGGCTTACAAGTCATCCTATCTCGTTGTCGACAGACTTTTCTCATTTTCCTTCAACTTTCATGCTAACGTTACCCAAAGTCCCATTACGAACTGTTGCTGGCTTGAGTCAACTTTGTTTCTCTTGCTGCTTGTTTGCAATTTACATTTTTGCAGTTTAAAATGCACTACACAGTCTATTCTACAAAAAACTCTAAACCCTCCAATCAAAATCTAGCCCGAGCCCAAAGAATCATCACAAGGGAAGGAGTACGTAGGTACCTATGAACAACTACATATACCTATATTTTGATTATCAAACGGAAACGGCAAACAATGCAAAGTTTACTTTACACCAGTATACATAGTACAGTACAGACTCCCATTCAAGCGTTTTGCCTTAGGTACCTACGAACAACTACATATACCTATATTTTGATTATCAAACGGAAACGGCAAACAATGCAAAGTTTACTTTACACCAGTATACATAGTACAGTACAGACTCCCATTCAAGCGTTTTGCCTCTTCCCTCTGCTTCAAATTACTTACATATACCTATCTTCATTGACGATTGCCATTATTTTTACAAGAGTTAAGTTTCCGCAGTATATTTGTGGGAATAGCTGAATCTTTATTTTCACAGTAAAGCATGATAAGTCTACGACGGTTAGGAAGGTACGTGCTCCTACCCACGACTTTTGGTTTTCCTAGTAATCCCACTGCACTTCAGAGAACTCACGCTAAAATAAGTAAAATTCAAATCATACGTATACACCTAAGATATACCTTGATAGACGCCTACAAGCGCATCACAAGTTACGCAATTGCAATTTCAGCTGTTTTATTCCTTAAAATTCCCTAACGATTATTGATCTAACATCATTTTAACATACGTGGGCCAAATTTCTGGAACGGTTTGGCGTTCATTTAACCGATAAGCATTCACGATCAGTTTACATGAATGCGTTTTATTTTCAGTAAGTGAGATAATTCCGATCTAACATTTTTTTATTTGGTTAGATTCAAACCGTTTCCATCGCTTTTCGGATTTCTTGAGTTACAAAGTGATCTTTTTGGCATACACCTTCATCCAGTTCCAACACTCGGCTTAGTTTCGATCCTTTCATTATGCTTCTACTACCTACGTGAATGCTGGTTATGTAAGTATGTAAATGCTTCAAAAGTATTACAGCTCAGGCTTACAATTTTGATCTTTTACTTTATAGTGACAAACTAAAAGGGCAAGTGGAAACTGTTTTCGGCGACGACGATGTGGTAAAATATTTATTTCTACCTAGAGGTTCGAGATCCGCTTATAAACATTTTTAATGTGTCTTTTGTCTCTTGTATTTCTTTCATGGTTATTCCTAAAAAGCCAGCTTGAGCAAGTTTTGTATCCGCAATCTCTCCCCTAATTAATCTAAGGCGTAGGAAGTTTGAATTTCTCGGGAGATCTTTAAGCTTTCCTACTAGTTGCACTTTTCCATAATTAATTTGACTTGGGAACATGGAAGACTAAATGGCGTTTAATATAAATTGGCCACTCCATTGTTGCTCCAACCCACGTCACGAAAATCAATAGTGTGCCTACTTCCAGAAATTAAATTTGATTAGAAAATACTGTAGCAAAAAAGATTGAAACAATTTTTCTGCTACACCAAACCAAGATGTAAAGTTTTCGTAAAATTTAGAAGGTTAGTTTTCGCACACAGTATTTTGTACATTTGTCGGTTTTCTTCATGGTCTCAAGGGTAACGAGTTTAAGTGTATGAAAAGTTTTTGACTGTCTCAAGATGTTGAACTGTGAATTAAATCTTGGTAAAAAAAGGCTGAAATCAGCTTAAACTAAAAGGTTGGAAAACTTACGTTCTCCAAATGCATATATCCCATGTGGGCGCATCTTAATTATATATTACATCGAGTTTGGCTTCGTGATGTAATAAATTGAACGTAAAAGACCAAACTCGTCGTCGTCAACTTTTTCACTATCAGTATGCGACTCAGCATCAAGCAGGGTTCATTTCGAGTAGTTACTTGACTGTTTTAAGATAATCCGGACTAGGTTACCCACTCATGTTTTCCAGTTCCGGCTATGCTAGTCCCATTTGACGAGAGTTTAACACAGTCATTGGAATTCAATAGGTCAGATAGAATGATAGACTTGTGCAGACTTGAAATTTGGTGGAAGGAGGCTGAAATGCACACGAGTGCACATGATTCAACCCCAAGTATTTTCTTCTCATTAAGGAAAATCGTGGATTCACAATGTTCCCTGCTCCCTTTTCTACGTCTATCTCCTTGCGTGGTGATGGTGGAAGGTAACCCTTATTTCAGATATAATCTTTCGACGTAGTTAGCGTTGATATGAACACCCGGTGTTTGCACAGGGTTCTAGAAATTCGCATGCGACGTTAGTTGTCCGGAGAAATAAAGTGGGTAGCTAACGATACATGGACCCACCAACCCTGTTGGGTGATCCAAGTCTTGTCCTTGTTTGAGTCCCATTATTGAAACCCCTGTAGAAATACCTTTTAAGCTTCCACTAATGAAACTGGGGAATCAGGACATGAGAGCGCGTATCGTGATGTGTAGCTGAAATGGAATGATAATGTCGTCGTCACTGTGGGAGTTCTTTGACACTCAAGCAGTGTGCTAGAATATAATATCTTTCACTAAACACCATCCAATCAGCAAAATAGAAAGTTTCTTTCCTGGTATCCTATCTAATTCCTTACCCCCACTGTAGTTTCTTCATCATTTCCTCTACATACGGTATTGAGCTCGCTTCAGAAAAGACTAACGCATAGAATCCAGTCTCGTATTTTTCCCCTCTTATCCCATACTGCAATACTGAAAGTATTAAAATGACGAAAATGTTGTTCAGATGCTTTTGCAAGATTATTCTACCGTAGACAGGAGTACTGCTAATCGTCAGCTTACCCCGACTGAGTGTAGTGTATCACTCAATAAATTTAAAAGACTTAATGACACCCTTCCTACTTTACAGATTCGATTAATTAAGGATCATAAAAATACATGGTGTACGATACGACATTATGGTTGATCAGGTTCTACGTCTTACTTGGAGCTGTTTCATATTATCGTCCAATTTTCCTGGCAAGCCTTATTAAATATATTAACTCTTCTAATAAAATTACATGTTCGTGTATAAGGGATAAAGGTAGTCATAGAATCTAGAGCCCACAACGGTTCTTTCAAATGAAGAGCGGCAGCTAAAGGGTGCAAAGAGGAATTCAATGCTGTCACAATTCAAAAGAACCCGTTCAATGATGGCACTACAGGCCAAGAATAATTTTCGCAAGACAATGAAAAATGAAGCTGTGGTTACAAAGAGCACATCCTCACAGATCGAGACTTGGGTAATAACTTTTGTATTTCCACAGCGCTACTTTCTATAGATACAATCCACGTTCGCGACCCACACACACACAGGTTGTGGAAACAGACAGCTCGAGCGAGACTGAGTATGAGACCACTTCCACTTCTAGATCTGCCGGGCTGTGTTTTGAAAGTTGTTGGAGCTGTGGTGTGTAAATCACATTATGGTTAGTCTGAAAAGGTATACATACGAACGAAGTGAATTGGAATAAAACCATAAATCTCCTTGCACAATCTGACTTACTATATCGAGCTGAGCCAAACCAGATCAAAGCAAACTGTTTGCATGAGAGTAAACGTGGTGAAAAGAGATCAAATACAATGCAAGAAGGATGAACAATGGAGAGCATAATAAGATGAGACGGGAAGAAGACATTTTGCGTTTTATCTGTAGTGGCTGACTGCACTGCAAGTAACTCAAGGAGCATCGGACGAACATTTCGCTTTCGTTTCGTTTCAAATGTAAGGAGGAAGATAAACTAACCTTCCATACCGATTTTCTATATTACAGTTCATACGTAGTACCCACAGACCAGAAAGAAAGTAAAAGTTTACAGTCAAACAGACAGACCAAACTAAGACAAGGAACGAGGACAGTAGTGTAAAGGCAACGGACTGCCTACTTGTAGGCACTGCCAGTGTTACCACAACGAGTCATAATAGGACAACCGTTGTTTTTTTCTCTTTTCCCACTTCTCTGTTTTTGTGAAGCTAGAAAAAAATCGATTTTAATTTTGTGTTCAATCTATTTGACCCGACTGGGATGAATATGACTACCTATATCCTCGACTCTAGTTAGTACATTAGAAGACGTGGTGGTGAATCTCGGATCTTACAATCATTTATATAAGTCAGGATGCACCAAAATAACAACCAAGTAATACACGTCCATTCTCTTTGTTCGGATGGAAACAAAATGTTGATAGAAAAATAAGCCTCAAGTCTCATGAAGTGTATCTGTGTTCGACTCATTCTTCACTTTTCCTCTCGATGCTGGAATTTCAAGACCAAGACGGCGAGACGATGATCAAACCAAAAGTCCGCTTTTCCGCCAAGTTCCTTCTTCAATATGTACTTACATGTTCAGCGAGTAATCTTAAAGACCACAAGGGTAATACATTTCATGTAGCTAGACGCGGGTCGAGAGTCTAGTTTTAATGTTTCCAACTTCCGATTCATTCAGTATAATATCCTAGCCGTAAGAAGAGGGACGTTATAGACGGAGGAACAGCAAGTAACTTTTAGTGTCTGGAGCTTCGCCCCGAAGAGACTGGAAAGTTAACTTAAACTAACTAGTAAATTCATTCTCACGTGTATGTACACTACAGACAACCACACTTGCGTACATACCTACCTTAACCTAATTAAACTTTGCAAGAGCAAAACTAGAACTACGTGTGCTTATGAACTTGCAGCGATACTATCAACATTATGTCTGTCCACTAATGTCAATATGCAATTCCAATTTTCCAGATGTTCGCTTTGGATCACATGAAAGGACACCAGGTCCAAATACATACACTGACCAAATAACAGCAGGCTAGAGAGTCAGTCAAGGATGTAGTAATATAGACTCTGTGCAAAATAAAGTGGTGAATGGAGAAGTAAACGGACAATGCGAACCTTTTAGGGCTCTCAACATCCACTTCCGCTTCTCCGACTACGACTTTCCCAGCTCGCAACCCTGAAGTGTATTTCGCTCTCGTTGTCGTCTCCCTCTCATTTTCTCCATCCCATTTTCCACAATACATACTCACTCAGAGCCGTCAAGATGACTCAACCCGAACAAAGCCAAGATACGATCAACTAAGAGATTAACTAAGAATTAAAAATACTAAAAGCTACAACGGTAGATTTTTCCTACCAGTTTTTCCCCCGCAACGCTCACAATTTTTTCCTGGGTTTTTTTCTCCAATAGTTGCCTTTGCTAGAGCAGAAACGCCCTTGTTATATTTACTTTCTTCTACCCCCACAGCTTATTTTTCAAGAGAAAATCCGGAATCCGGAACTGTCAGCGGCAGATCTCGTATACCACGAGGATGATATGAGAACGTGGACTTATAGATGTGAGCAGACAAAGACAGAGTATCACGCGGATTAAGGTGTATACATAAAACATGAAACGAGCTGGTATTTTATTCATAAGGAACACAAAGTATTATTACTACACAGTACAGCTTCATGGGTTTTAGTGCATGACGTTTTAACAACTCTGCTATTCCCAGTGTACACAATGGCTAGAAATTACTCGATGCAAGTTAATTGTACATTAATGCTTGCTAATAGTTTTTATGAATATGTTCGATAATAATTAGAAGCTAGATTATACTCTACAATAGTATTTGATACGCAACTCAAACACGTCACTAGCCTCAGCATGAATACTACACAACTACATAAATCTTTAAATGAACAAACAATACAAAATTACCTTACAATTTAATCTGTGCTAATTATAAATATAAATACGGCCAACTGCATAAACAATATAATAATGGAAATAACATTACTAGCATGTATGAATGGTAAGTTTGTGAACTGCGGGAACGTGGGTCTCCCTGTCTGCATTACAATAATCAGTAATAACGCTTACGATTAAGGGCTAGGGGACAAAATGTTAAGACATTACACAGCTTCTTATCAATTACATACTAGGAAAAACTACTCGGAGCGTTATTTGTTATTGTGAAGAGTTTATAGAAGAAAATGTAAGGTAAATAATTACATCGTACAAACTTAGGTGTGTGTTTTTTGATATTTGGAATATTTATGTTGGAGTGATACGAATCTACAGAAGGTATAAAATTACGCCAAACAGAATTTTTTTGCTGAACTCTTACCAATAAATTTTACATACAACGTTTATAACTTCAGTAGTGACATCAAAAGTTTACAAATACAGTAGTTATTGAAATGTAGAAAAGGCACTACTAAAATTACTGTTAAAGCTCAATATCATTTGCAGAGTTTATCTTTCAAAAGGAAACGATGCATAAACAATACTTGGAACAACCATAACAAGGAAGTTTTATCTATAAATTTTTTCGAGAAATGAACGGAGAAGGTTATATTTTGAAGAAGGGACTCCTGCGCGTGAATTCAAGTTTGCACCCAGTAACAGGGATTAGCTTCGGTGGGCATGGGTAAGTACGGTAAAAGAAAATAATGTAAATGATAATTTTGTACACGGAAGTTAATTTTGATTTTGACACGAAAACGTACTTGCAGGGCAGCCAGCACAGGAACAACTTGAAACTGGATACTTCAGTTTCAAGTTGTTCCTCTGCTGCCCTGCAAGTACGTTTTCGTGTCAAAATCAAAATTAACGTCCGTGTACAAAATCATCATTTACATTATTTTCTTTTACCGTACTTACCCACACCCACCGTAGCTAATCCCTGTTACTGGATTCAAACTTGAAATCACACGCAAGAGTCCCTTCTTCAAAATATAACCTAATATAAGGCATGAGGTTTTGAACTGTAAAGATGCATAATAAACAATAAAAGGATGGACACAAGTATGTACTTGTGATTTCGTCACAGTTTAGACGATAAAAAGCTGACGCATGCAACTGTGATGCTTCTTTTAGTGCTTAGTTGCCACCGGATCATATCTTTGCTTTCTCATTCCACCCTCCTCGTCGTCCGCTTGAATATTCCGACAGCGTATGATTGTCAGAGCCACCAACAGCAGCTGTAAAGTTTTAAAATAGAAATTAATTTTGTAACAACATACATTTTACGATTTCTCGAGTTTCTCGAACAATTAATTACATAGCATCCTTTTTTAAATAGATTTCAAAGTAGTATCTATTTCCTTTTAACCATATAATCTTAACCTTGGAGTAATCTATAGTTAGCCATATCACTTGGTTGAATACAAATCGGCGACTCATATTCGCAAATTGAATGTGTTTTCTTAAAGTATTATCACACGCCATTTGCTTGATTTATGTACTACGGATAGTCTTTTGACTCTTAAAAAATTAGAACACTTTAAAAACATAATGTTTCCTACATTATTTATTTTCCACAAGCAGTTCAGTATTTATGTGAACCCACTAAATGGAACAACCGAGAAAGCTATTAAACATAAAGACCAGACTTTACAGGTGTCAAGTGTTTAGGAAAAATACCAGTTTGTAATATTTTATAATGTGGGAGTAAATATTTGAAGTAGTTGAATATTTGATAAATGATCCTACCCTTCTGAATGAACAGGTACCTAGTTCTTTATTTACATGAGAGGTACGTAATATCTTTCTGCAGACGATGCTGACGTTATACATAGCTGGTTTTCTTATAGCTTAAACGCATTTAAACGCGGCATACTTCTGTAATGCCGCTATAGTAAAATCTTCCGTGTTCAAAACAGTGAATTTACTTTCTGCGTCATGATATTTATTTTTCAAAATCATCGGAGTATTATTATTTATTTGTACACTCCTCTGTGAGCTTACGCCCATGGAAGGTAGAAAAGATATTCGGTGGGATAGTTTTACATTACATCTTGTTCCGCGGTGAGCGGAGATGTGTTAAGAGGATATGTGGTTATATAGTGTATGCATGTGGAGTGGAGAAATATTTTAAAGCTTGACTGAATATCGATTTATGAATTTTATAATTGAATAGTTACATGCAAAAGGTAACTTACTGTACTGAATTGTATTATACTTATCAGCCAATCTTAAATCTAATACAGAGGGTGTAGTCGTTTGGCCGAGATTGTAGAATGGAGTTTAACTAGTCTAAAAACTAACTAGAGGGTAGGAATAATGAAGATAAACCTAGATAGTAGGAAGACTAAATCTATACTAACTATTATTCTTATGATTATTATTAAAGTTGGAGTTATACTTGCATCTAGGAGAGGACTAGCCTAATGTTATATCGGATACTAATAATGGTGTAGAAAGAATCATCGGAGTAGTAGTTGCTTTAAAACTTGAAGGATTTTAAGACAATATCAACAAATCATAGCATTAGTAACTTCTATGCAGAGATATTGCTGACTCGTATTATTATCTAGCTAGACATTATGCCTCCAATATTTGTAATCGAGTAATCTGCCAAAGACCTACGTGAGCTAATATGGAATGAGAACCAAAGGTAGCACAGATTTTTGTACTGTTTAGTCCACCTCTATGAAGTTTCCCTACATGTGGTCTGTCAGTTTTTTGGATATACCTACATGTTATGATACGAATTAGCAATCTTCAGCTGCTAAAAAATGCCTTTAATCTCATGACATTTTTGTTTCTCCAGAAGATGTATAATGGCCTCACAAATAATGATGAACGAAATAATTAATGATAAAGAATAACTGGATGAATCATAATTATTTAAAGCTTGCGAGTTTTTACAGTGTATGTACGCACAAAAGTAGCGTGATATCTGGGTCAGTCCATTGAACTATGACTCCCAAAATACCTCGTTTTCTATACTCCTATAGTCTAGATAATTGGTCCAAAGAAAATGGACTGGAGCCGTTGTTCAAGTGTTGTCTAACCTTAGAACTCGAGTTTTTGAGCTCCTCCGAAACAGTTTCGTAAGGATGAATTCAGCCCGGAATTGAAGTGACTCGAAGATAAGTAGGAGTGATATGAACAAAGAAAATAAAGACAAACTTACTTGAAGGAGACCGACAAAGAGTGCAATTCCAGCAATCCATCCAGCACGTTTTTCAATGAAATTCGAGAACTTTTTCACACACCCATCCTGGTAAACATTGCCTGTCACAGCATCACGACAGTAGTCAGAGATGGGAAGACGTGCTCGATCATAGTCTTGGTAGTTGATGGATCCACAGCAACCCACCTTTAAAGGATAATGTCAACATCAACATCCACTCATCTCGAAGACAGTCAACGTCTAATTTGAAATTTAGCAGTGGGTTTGCGGTACGGAAGAATACAGGAAACAATACTAGCTACAGATATGAACGCAAAAAGCAAAAAGAAAACCAGAAGCAAACAATACAGCAGACGTTCAATTTCAAATTCATTACCACTTCCTTTGTCTTGTCGTTCTTGAAGAAGAATCTGTTTGTGTTCTATCTATTTTCCCTACTAGCATTCTACACAT
Source organism: Ptenothrix huangshanensis (assembly GCA_036851915.1). Lineage (NCBI taxonomy): Eukaryota > Metazoa > Arthropoda > Collembola > Symphypleona > Dicyrtomidae > Ptenothrix > Ptenothrix huangshanensis. The sequence continues at coordinate 4,139 of JAAXYX010001895.1, read as the reverse complement.
AAAGATGTTTAGGTGTATCGAAGCTGGGCTAAAATAGTCTTAAGAGTAAAGTCGCTGCTTTAAGGCCAAACAGTCACACGGGTATGATTTTCCCACTAGACATGATTTTAGTCCAGCTTCCTACCTGCTTAAAAAATACTTACCTACCTACTTTTACTCCCATACTCATTTGTATATTCATCATGGAAAGTCTAGCTTTTAGGTAGGTATTTTATTATTCAACTTTGTAGCGCAGCAACTCAAATGGCGGAACGCATACTCAATCGGTGGAATAGTCAATATAGGCAATAATGTGTTCTTGGAAGACGTGTAATTAATTATTTATGTATCTGTTAAAGCGTGAGCTATCACATCTACATAAATTCCATTTATAAACCAACACTGTCTAATATGTAAATCTAAAGTTACGATTGCTAGCTTTTTGTTGCCCATCTATCTAGGCTACTATCTTGCTCCTACCCTGCACTCCGGGTGAATAGGAAGACTAATTTGAATCACTATTATTAAGCTCTAGCTGATGAGTACACTTTGAACATACATCTCTCCTTTACTGAACTTGAAAGTGTGTGTAGGCTACGATACGTGATGCTTAGCAAGTATCTCGTTTCCGAGCCACATTGCTCAAGTTTAATCTCTATATTTCTTTTGCCAACAAATGTTAAAAACCAAACGACCTTCTTAACGATATCGCTTTAGCTTTGAATCGATTATCGATAGAAGTGATCTAAACACGGTATCCTAGGAATACGGAGCGACATTTTACATACCTAGTTAAACCAAAAGTTATAAAAACAAAGTGTGCTGCTAGAAGCCCGTTCACAAAGATAAAATGGCAAGTTCCCACAGTAAAACTATTACAGCTACAGATGCAGTTGTGTCCTCAATTGGAACAAAGCTACCCACACCAATGATATTTGACAAAAGTTCAAAGTATAGTACGTGCTTACTACACCAAAGCATTTGTAGCGCTTTTACTGCTGCATCCTCCTGTACCTTCGGGTTTGCTCACAAATAAAATTGATTTTTGAGAAACCTTGGAAAGTTGAGAAGGTACTGGCAGCGTAGTGCTTTTCAAATTTACATGTATGCCGTACACACATTTACACAGACATGTACTAATGTAACACAAGAAAGAAAAGGTTTACAGAGTACGGCTGGTTATTTTAAATTTCAAACTTGAGACGTGTTGTCGTCACACAGTAGTTTAGAGGGGAAGTTGTAAATATAGCATAAATGGAAGAATAATGTTAAAAAAAACTTTTTCTCACAACGTATGTCCACATCAGACTGAATAATTGACAAGGTGAATTTGAACAGGTAAAACATTAGATTGAGAGGAACAAGCCAAAGTCCAAAGTTTCATTCTCAGACAATTACTCAAAACTTACTTGCTACTTCCAAATCCATCGGGAAGGTACAGTGAAACATTGCCCAGTAAAATTTTCACTGCAACTTTTGAGATAAGTTTTGGTTCGTAATAATATTACCAAGACGAAAGTGAAAGCTTTTTCAACCGACTAAAAATATACGGATAAGGTGTCTCAAATACAAACTGCTGCTGACATGCTATTTGCTATTTTAGGCAAAATTAACGACTTCCAAGGAATCTCTACGACACACATGCATAGATACATAATTGTATTGTAGTGAAATCTAATTACAAAACCATTATCGTCATCTAATTTATTTCATGGTACGTTTACCATACAAAGTAAAGCTGGTGATTAGGATGCATGAAGCAAAATGGAAGCTAAAAAAGCGGTGAGCAACAGTGACAATCAACAGTCATTACAAAAATGAGTCTACTGTGAGCAAGCATAAACAGGACCAATGTACGCTTTTTTCCATGTTGAGAAAATGTTCTGCCTTAGCACTGACACAATATCTACTAGGTACTGCGCTACACACACACACTAAACACAAATTAATTTGCTCCCTTTTGGGGACTTTCACATCGTGCAAGTACATTTGTGAGCAAGCATCCAGAAGGAGCAAGCTGAATTGTGCTTATATGTACATAGGTAGTAGTGTAGTTTGAGCGGATCCAAACATGAAGGAAGAAATGTGCGCTTTCTTATCAGCGCAAAATAAAATAAAGGTGTAGGTTAGGCCAGCATGAGTGAGCAAGATGCATAATGTAGAAAAGAGAGGGAAGCGGAATAGAAGATTACTTTTTCCTGAACGGTCTGAAGAGCAAGGTTGGCCCTATTGTTGTAGTTGGAATCAATGATGAGCTTGTTAAAAGTTTTCTCCAACCACGGAGTTAGCCTCGAGTACTCTGTTCCATGGACTAGAATGTAAATCCCTCCAGCTAGTTCCAGGATAATCGCCAGAAGAATGAAAGCTGCCGACTTTTGTAAATTAAATTAAATATTTTGAATTCCACAATACCTTACTGGTATGTTATCAGCCCAAAAGTATTCGATTTCGATTTCAAATGTCCACTTCCACTGCGGTTTCCTTCTCTTATTACTTTTTACACTCAGTATGTCATTTAGAATCTATCAATCTATAAGGTATTAACATCCGCGATACCATGAAACAACCACTCATTTGCTTACCATCGTCATCCCTTCCTAGATTTGTAAAATTCGAAAAGTTGGAAAACTGTATTTAAACTTTTATATTAATGTTATTGTTTGTTGTGGTTACAATCAACTGGGCTAATAAACGAATGGGAAAACCTTAGTTTGGCACCGTGCGGTGTGTCAGGAGTCGCAGGATGTATGAAACGACATTCGATTACGGTGCCACCGCTTTCTCCAAAAATTCCTTTCTGAAACTATTCCGACTTGACTTGTGCGTTCTACTAGGTACATAGGTAATTTTCGGGCTTTAGCTGTGTTTTCGTCTGTGTAAGTTTCAAAGAGGATAAATACACCCAGATTACGTTATTTGCCTAGTATCTATGCAAAAGCTTTGTTTACTCATGCCTGAGAATGAAACTTTTTCGTACTAATTGCGTATGATGAGAAAACTTTAGGTGTACGACGACGGATGAATGAATTGCTACTAGTCTGACAGAATAGCTTAGATTTCCTTGACCTTTTTCATTACATAATGTGCTATATGCAGGAAGTTGAAAAAGCATAGAGTTCTTAAAAAAGAAGAAGACGTACAAAATATAAAAGCACATGTGCTCTTTAGGACTTGTAAGACGAGTCAAAAAATCCAGCATAGAACCTCTTAATAATGTGTAATGAGTACACTAGCACAAACTTTTGCACACATTCAGCACACACAATTTTTCCTCGTTACTAGCATTGAGGGAAGGAACGTCTGAAGAGCTCTGGCAGCATAATAATTTTGACTTGACTCACACTAGGTAATTCTAAAACTTACTCTGTATATTAACCATATCATAAAGTCTTCCTTAGTATGTTTTCTAAGTTCCTTTGCGTGCGTGAATATATCGGAAAATTTTTCTTGGAGCTCAACTTGGTCCATATTCGGGTAGATACAGTTAGCGAGTAGAATTCCAGCACCAAATACAAGTAGAACAAAGCTCAATGAAGTAAGAGATACGTTCTAGCAAAAGACATTATAGAAAATCATCCAAATGTTTATGTACGACTCAAAACAAGCGACAAGTTGAAACTCAAGAGTTTAAAAGAAGGCGGAAGGTAAAATATCGTTACCTTCACAAAGTATTAAAAACTGTTACAAAACTTGTTATTATAATTATTTTATTTTATGCATGACAGTAACTACTTGGTTTTCCCCAAGGAAAGTCACGAGTCACCAGCATGTCCAATACTACTGTAATTGTTTTGACACCATGTGAATCTACAACTTTTCGCTTGAAGAACTCCTCAAACTCAACCTACCTACGCCACTCATACACAATGATCGAATTTTGAGTAAAATTTCTAGACAATGAAGCTTCCAAGTTCCACTGCAATAAGAATTGTAACTACACCACAATTGTCAGACAGCAGACGGATGTAGCCACACAAATAAACTTGAAAATACCATCTCCTATTTTTTCCTTCAATGAAGAAATGGTTCACGGGGGTAGACTTATAGCAATAAAAATCCTTTCTTAAATTCCCTTTTCTTGTTCCCGTCAAGTTATTCCTTTAGGGACTCTCCAGTGTACGATAAATAACATTTCAGGGTTCAGAAAGATTTGTAAGGTA